>BGPR01052936.1:0-10508 GCA_013235015.1 Araneus ventricosus | reverse complement strand
ATTGTCGAACGTCGTACTCCGTCGAGGTGCAAGCAGCCACCAGGGGGGCAATCCTCCTTAGTACTGGAATATCAGGAGTAAATGGAAACGAAATGAACTTTAAAATTGTTCTTGAAGAAAGAAAAAGCAAATTTATCTGATTCACTATGTATTAATAATATGATGATTTTTGCATCAAACGTTATGATCGATTCCATGGTAAAATTTGAAATAAATTTTAGGTTACATAGATTTTATCCAGATATTTTAAAATTGTTAGATAATTAGCGAGAAGTTAGAAATTTCAAAATAAGGTAAAACTTTTGTATAATAACGAACTATAATGGAAAAGTTAGGGTTTTATTTTATAGAGGTTTTATTAGATTCGAATTCGCCAAAGAATTAGACTAAAATTCCTCCTATCTGATGATTTTTTTAAAAATCTAAAATGTTTTTGATCACATGAGTTAATAATATTGGTAGAACACGATGCGGTCTTTTCGCCAAGCTCTGTATAATCTCCCCAACCTTTAAAAACTCGCCAAAAATAAAAGAAAATAAAGTTTCAGGATCACCAAATTAGGCGATTAATCGCCCAAAAGAAATTTGATTTTGGTGACCGCACGTTTTCTTAAGTCTGGCCAAAATATTGTTTAATCGATAGGTTGAAATCTAGAAGTTGGTACACACTCTTAAAATGGCGCCAAGTCGCCAAAGTGAATGCAAGTATTTCTTTCATTAGTTGTGGTGACTTGGCACCATTGAAGTGCAGCGGTTAAGGTCTTGCTTTGGCGATTTGGCGGCGCTTTAAAGGTGTGTACCAACTTCTAGATTTCAGCCATTTATATTATCCGTTTATTCGGTTATCCGTCAGAGTCTTGGCCGCACGATGACGGTTAATCGAAGTTTTATTATATCTATTGACAAGATAATTGAAACTATAATAGAATGCAGAGGAATCCAATTTAGTAATATATTTCAAAATGCCCATTCTCTTTTAAAATCGGAAATATAAAGATTTGTTTAAATTATACTCTCAATCACGAAAGCGCTTTGAATTCTTTAAAGAAAGATATATATATATAGAGAGAGAAAGAAAGATATCATACATAATTGAAACAGATATGTGACATTTGTTGGATAAAACATTTTCCCCGTAGACTGATTGCATCCCAAGTTGTTTTATCCGAATATTAGGAGAGGATTTGGTTGAAATCTAGAAGTTGGTACACACATTTAAAATGGTGCCAAGTCGCCAAAGCTAATGCATGTATTACTTTCATTAGCTTTGGAGACTTGGCGTCAATGAAGTGCAGCGGTCAAGTTATTACTTTGGCGATTTGGCGGCATTTTAAGATTGTGTTCCAACTTCTAGATTTCAACCGAGGATTTTAAGTATTTTGAGAACAAAAATTATGTTCAAAGTGACCTCTTTCCTTTTAATTTAATCAGATTTTTTATTATTCTTAAGAACACCATACCGTCGCCAATCACGAATTTTATTCAAGCGATAAATCGCCAAATTTTGCATTACAGTTAACACGGTTAAGATCTAACAGTTGGCGGCCATCTTAACGATTGGGGAAACTGTCTTGTCCTTGCCATCGGCACAGTATCATGTACTTGAAGTCTAACGATTTCTTTTTTTTTAAATTAAAAATCTACTTTTATCAATCTGGTTTTAAGCTGATTTAATTTTATTTAACAAAAAGAAAAAAGAATAAACAAGAAAAAAATTTACAGTGAACTTCAATACGGATTTCGTGAATAAGTTATTACATTTCCCAGTTCTTCAGATCCTCTTTTCTTAAGTATTTGGGCCTTGTTTTCCACCACTTATTGTCATTTTTCGCAAAGTAATTTGATCTTCAAAAGTAGCCATTCTGTCTTTATCTGTATGTTCGTTCCTACACTTCACACGTTGATGGATTGGTTGTGACAAGTATTACAATGGGCTAGTTCACAGGTAGCAGGACGTTAATATACAATTTGTATTGTTTCTGTGATATCTGGCAAGACCCTCTAGAGGTTCAATACCTAGAACCCTAATCAGTCCTCCTACAAGTATGTAGATACAGCGAGCTTTTGGGACCTGTCTTTAAATGGTTTTTGCTTCGCGAGTCTTTCTTTTCACATATAAACACACACTTTTGGTTGTTTTTATAATTTTCACACGTATTTTGTCAATGTTAAAACACTGCATGTAAACTTTTTTTTGTTCAATAAAGTTTCTACGTACACTCATCCAAACTGCAAACCGGAGATTTTTATCTCTGGAGTCAGGGGTGTGTCGTAGTGTAAAGTAAAGTAAAGTACTTTCGTTAATCCTAATGATTCCTGACAGAAGCATGAATGTAGTCCAGTTTGTCTGTCCGCTGGAACAGAAAACGCGGTGGACATTGAGTCGCACCATCGCTCTCATCATGGGTGACTGTTAATGGGAAATAGTCTTCATGAAAGATATGTAAGCCATTAAAAAAATGAAAAGAAATGAATGTCCTCTCCAACAACAGCTGAATACAAATTGAATCAGGAGTTTGAGAAAGAGAACAAGAACCAAAAATAGGAAATCGTTATTTTTCCCCACCAAGCCTGTGTTTTCATATAGGTTTTCAGTGTTAGCTATAAAAGGGAACGGAAACTAATAAGTGAATCAGTGGCTGTGATTTGCGAAGGCAATTGCCCCTCCCAACTTTTTAAGGAAAAAATGAGATTTTTATTTCATTTTAGCTGTCTAAAACTAGGAAGAATTTTTAAAAATAGTGTCCGGGAAATCTAGCTAATTTTCTAATTTAATTTTTAAATTTTGCTGTCTACCCCTATACTCCGGGATACTTTTAGGTGTCTAAAATTTTGATTCACCCACTGAAGTGAATCACTAACGTAAATTCACTGCAGCGAGATTCGAACTGATGACACTAATGTAAAGAATCTCAGAAACAATTTCGGTATAGAAAGAATAATAATTAAGAAATTTAGGAAGTTTTTTATTTCCCGAAAACAGTTTTTGGATTCGATCCCTTTTTAAAACTGTTGATTCAATTAAGGTGGTGTAATTTCTATCAAAATATACTGCATTTTCGACTCTCCTCTTCCTTTCACTAGTTTGTCAAAACATCCACACCCAATTCACCCAAGCAAATGGAGTCGAATAAACATTTATCTTCAATCGCTCTACGAAATTATCATTATGTTTATGTTCCAGTTCTTATGAGCAACATCGAGATTCTGCGAATCGAATAGTCACTTTCAGATACTTGTTTTTACTTTCTCGTATACGAATTATACAAAGAGAAAGTATTGTAATCGTCAAAAAATTCGAATTCGAGATTTTGACGGATCTCCACGTTTTAGACCTCCCCGAGTCCGAAAAACACAATTTTGGAATCATGTCTGTGTGTCTGTCTGTGAACACTATAACTCAAAAACTATTGGTGCTAGAGGGATGAAACTTTGTATGTGATCTTTACTCATAATTTGTAGGCTTCTGTCAAATTTTGGACAAAATCTGTCAACGGGAAGTACGTCTGTCTATCCGTCCGTGTTCATGCGAACACGATAACTCAGAAACTTAAATAGATAGATGGGTAAAATGTGGTATACAGTTTTTTGACCAGGAATTAGGTCCGTATCAAAATTTGGACGAAATCCGTTGATGGGTTGACTGTATGTCGGTCTGTATAATAGCATAATTTCGAACACGGTAACTCTAAAATGAAATAACTTATATAAATGCAATTTGGTATGTGGTCTGCTAACATTAATTGTAGATCCGTGCCCAATTTTCGTTTCAATCGGTTGAAAAAAAGGCGTTCAAATGGCATTTTCGGTTTCTTAGCCATTGTACGACACAAAAAGGCGCATGCGTTTTCCCCTCCTGTGTAGGGAATCGCCCATGTTTTTCCCCACCCGCATGAAGGCGGATGGCATAAAAACCAATTCCACTATAGGCGCCTATGGGAATGTCTTTTACCACGCCAAGTTGATCATTGTGCCTGCTAGGGTTTCCCTGTTTACTTTGATTGGCGCGAAACTGAGTTTTTTCTTCATCGTATTTTGAAAACCTTCCATATTTATTTACAATTAACAACTAATAACAAATTATTTTCAACTTTAAGACACTCAAGAAGGAACTCATTCTACTTTAAGTCACACACCTACCCACACACAAAAAAAAACCCTACAAAGTAGAAATGTTTACATTGTTATAACAGATTGCATCTCTCGGTCGTCGTCGAAATAGAAAAACTTTACAAAGCATTTCTAGCCAAAAAAGCGAAATATCGCCAAATATTAGCATCGAAAACACTCCTCATAGGCGTCTATAGTGGGATTGGTTTTTATGCAGGCGGATGCTAAAAATTTTTGGGGAGACCACTCCCGCTGGTAAAAACGACATATTGATTCCAAACCAAAGGAAATGATTTCCATCAGATTCGGTTGTGTCGGTCTGAACTTCTCTTTCTGACGCACTGTTGCGATGCATGGTTTACCGATGCCAAATATTTTCTTCAAACCAAAAGGAAAACAAGAAAGGCTGTTTGGCAGGACAATTGCAGAGAAGCTTCCATATGAGGATCAAGTTCTGAGAAAAGATAAATACGATTAATTTATTGTTCTTTTACCGAATGCTTTTTCTTTATTAAGATTACGCGTTGAATTGAATTATACAGGGTGATTTTTTAAAAACTGACACTACTTAGAGCCATCTGTAGCTCGATCTATCAGCTGAAATGTCACCAAGTTTGATAGGGGAACGTGTGACCACATGGGGAAAAAAAAGATTCCGTGAAAAATAATTAGTTCCGAAAGTCGACGATAGGGGAAATTCGGCGCTGTTGAAGTCTTCATAATTGAGATTAGTCAAATGAATAACAAAGAGGAAATTTCAGTGAAACACCTCCTTAATATAGCAAATGAACTGTCCCAAAAAGTTTACATAGATCATATTTATTATTATTATTAATAATCCACCGGGAGGGAACCGACCAGATAAGGTTTACGGTTATATAAAACCCTCTCAACGTAAAGATGAAATACAAAAGAAAAGGGAAAAAATGAAAACAACAAGCACTTTATTCAATAAAAGCACTTCCTTGGCGAGGCTATATACAGGGTCATATTTTCCATAGGGCCAACCTAAGCCGAGGCCTAGGGCGCAACAAATGATGGATGCAAATATAAAAGAAATTACTGTAAAACATTTTCAAATTTCAGTATTACTTTGGAAAGACCGTCAAAGAATTGTTTTTAAGCACATCCATACACATTAAATAAACTATTGGCACATTTACGGTACATATATCTGTAATTGCGGTGCATGCACTAGAGGAAGAGGGCGCAGAATTAAGTAGAAAAATATAGACTAGGCCTAGGGCATAGAAATGCACAATCCATCCGGAATGGCAAGACAATGCCAAAAAGAAAATTCCTGAAAATTTTCAGATAATAATCCTAATAATAATCTCTTAATGTTCCCAGAATTAAACTATGGACAATATTTTTACCATAGAATGATTCCATTGCAAAAACAGTGTCCACCCTCCTATCTTTCTCTAGTTCGAGAGTTTCGAATTTGAAAGCTCATTTTACAATTTCAGATATATGTAGCGCAACCCCTAAACCTCAACCCAAAAGCATGATAGAGACTGATGACGTAGACAACCGGCTGATAAATTACGATTTGACCGATCTTACGTCTTTTGACTTAGCCTTATTCGATATTCGCAACTGGTATACTACTTGTTTCTTAAGATTGATTGAAACTGGAGATTGTTTCATTGCGCAGTCAGTGTTGGAATACGTGGGATGCTTTCTTGGATTCGACGCAAATGTTTAATGAAAACGCAGAGAACACTTGTTGTCCATCCTATAGAGAAAGATTGTCAGTGGATGGACTAGAATCCATGGGAACTTCTCAAAATACACCACGTACTGTCACTAGGCAATTTAGAAACATTTCAGGAGGCCGGGTTTCCGTGCCAAATCTCGAAGAGTATAACTCAAAGAGAATTTCTGGTAATGGAAAAAAGATACGTGCTTTAAAAATAGTTAATACATTAAGGCTAATAGGTCAATATTTTACGAACTCGAAATAAACTTTGATTTAAAATGCGTATCCTTCTCAAAGAAGTTTTTTGCACGTAAAAGAGAAATGATAAATAATCAGCAAAACCAATAATTCTTATAATTTTTCTTGCAAATAAAAAAATGGCGTAAGAAATTCAGGTATTTTTCCGTTAACCGAAACCTATAGACAAAAATTGCCAAATCCTAGCGAAAGATTGCCAAATTGTAGCAATATAGCTTTCTTAGTAGTGAATGTTGGCGCCAAAACAGGATAATCCCAACATTAGTTTGGAGACTATTGGAGTCCGATCGGTGTACCGAAATTCAGAAAGTTCGGAAGACGGAATACGATTCGTAAAATTAAATATTAAGCATTTATTGCAAGCCGTTAGAGTAAATGTATGTATTTTAATCAAAATTGCTAATTTTATTAACATTTTTAAATGTTAGTTTATGAGCTTTCGGCATTTCAAACCTATACGCATTATAGTATATTTTACTCTATTTTATGCAGCTGAAACTGAAAAATTGCTTATTTTTTATGGTACAAAGCCCCCTAGGTGAAAAGAACGTCAGAATAACAACATTAAAAAAATGATTATTTACATCAATCTTAATGCGTTGGGCATTAACAATTTGAGCTTTTAATGACATTACTAATATAATAGCCCAGATCTGTCTCTCTGTGATCCGGTAACGCTCTGACGGCACCAACAATAAAATTCGCACCATAGCACTGCGAGACATAAAACAGAATTATTTCATTGTTAGACCACCTAAATTTCTGTAATTTTAAATTTAAAAAGTAATTGTCATTCTAATTTCAAATTTAATAGCTCTAAAAGAATGAAATAAAATTTTCTATCGATTAATATAAAATTTATCTCCCTATGATCAATAGTTCCCGAGAAATTTTAAATTATATTAATCATATATCTCAAATTCACTTCCGTTTTTTAATAGAAAGTAGTAAATCACGTCAGTGGTATATCATGCGCGTGATGTAGTTTGGACGCCAAATTGTATCCGAGAACAATCGTGGCGATGTTGCTTTCTTGCCAAGAATTAAATTAGCAACCAGTGACGTGAATTTACCATTCGTTCTCAACCGCCGCCAATTCCCGCTAATTCCAGCTTACACGATGACTATCAACAAATCGCAGGGGCAAACTTTCGATCACGTTGGAATTTACCTCGATGAGCCTGTCTTTTCACATGGACAGCTCTATGTTGCACTTTCAAAGTCTAGGGTTCCCAATCACGTTAAAATTTACACAAAGACATCTGAAGTACAAGTAAAATTATTAAACAATGAAAAATACTTCACACGGAATGTTGTTTACCAAGAGGATTTTTGAATAAAGAAATATGTAAATGAAAAATATTATTTCCTGTCATAAAACACATGCTTATTTTATTTGCTTTCAATCAATGCTAAACATTGCTCTCGCATATATCTATTTAAACACGTCAAATTTGACGGTAAATCTCTCGAATGAAGAGGCAATTTGCACCCGCCATACCATGACGGGTGATTTTTCTAGTTAAATAAGAAAGAGCATCACGAAGTTTCTATAAAGCTCATTTCACTTAACTTTTTCATCATTTATAACCTTAAAAAGTCCGAATCATCCGAGTGTTGACCAGGGTGGTCAAGGACCACGAACTCAGCCAAATCAAGAAAAGGCGCCCTTGCCAGTCTCATCCACGAAGATTGCGATAAAACCTCGGTTAATCGAACTCGGGTTAACTGAAACCCGGGTTATCCGAAATGCCTTTGAAATTACAAATCCAAAAAAAACAGTATTTTTTAAACTCGAATCTGTGATAATTAATCGTCGAATTTCAATTTAATTACGTATTTAATTTATAAATATATGGGTACTCAAGATATTCAACTTTTATAAAATTCAATATTCCTGTTCGAAGATTCAAGTTTAAAAAAATATTTGATTTGTGGAAAAACTCCCATCATTTTGTTTCTTTTAGAGAGCAACAGAAATTCCGCTCACTGCAATACCGACAGCTTTCTAAATCATAATGGCATTCTACTGGAATTTTTATATAAGCTGCCTTAGATACCTGGCTTTAACGCTATGAAAAAAATACGATATATTGCGCAGTTAAAAATTATTTACTGCAAATACTCATATTTCCTCAAATATTCAAGGTATTTACTCTCAAATTCTAATATAATGCTTTTCTATTGCATTGTCATGTATCCTGTAAGTTTCTTTTGATTTGGTTGAAAATTCTGTATATTATAACCAAAAAAATGAGGAAGAATTTGGGATTTTTAAGGAAACCTTAATATCTCCCCGAATAGACGTTCTATTTTTACGGAAAAGTATGTAGACATTATGCCTAGAAAAAAAGAACATTGCTGAAAGTTTAAAATTATTATCAGCTTTCTATGAAGCGGAGTAAGACGAAATCCCTTTCCGTCTTCATCAATTTCTAGAAGGTCTCTTAAATGCTCTCTTGAAGAAATCATCACTGCATCAAGAAGATATTCCTTTAATACATTATGCTTTGCTATGGTTATGAGTAATCTATTATGAGCTTCCCAGACATCTAATGAGGGCTTCGGTGGCCTAATAGTAACATCTCGGCTTCGGGGCCGGAGGGTTCCAGGTTGCATATTTACAAACCCTACCCTGATAGAACTGAGGCAGAAAATCGGACAATATGATTGGCTCGCTTCGCCGAGAGCCGATGACGTTGTTCTTTGCTCTCGTGCGTGTACTTTTCATTAGTATAATTTCTTACAGTGTGGGATGTTTTATTTTTTATGATATTTTAAAAAATAATTTCATTTTTAAAAATATTACAACCCACGGAAGAATGTTTTCTGTGCTCAACTCTGGGAAAACGGAGAAGAAAAGTAGGACGACTCTTGTTTTGTTATGATTGCCGTACGCTGCGTGCTAGATCTGAAAACGACGTCACTGCTCCTCGTAGCCAATGATATTGACTGATTTCCTGCCTCAGTTCTAACAGTGTAGGGTTTGTAAATATGCTTCCAGGTTCGAATGCATATTCCACGGAAGATTCGCCGTGTATGTGGGCTTGTCGCACGTTAACTCATACGTAGAGGACCAAACGCACTCCCGCTGGTGTTGTGCGGAAGTTTGGAGAGGGGAGTGCTAGCTCAAGTGCCGTCCTCGTCATCCGACTACGGTTCAAAATAGCGAGGTCCGTCCCAGAATAACTCTCGTCTTGCTTCAAAACGAGACGTTAATATAACGAAAATGTTAAAAAAATTCTAAATTACCCCCGATGGTCCTTTAAACTTGAATTAATCGATAATAGATATCAGAACTCAAATCGCTACCCTTGAAATTAAATCCTAATTATTTTTCTTTAATATAAATTAAAAGTCCCCTATTCAAAATTCTGATTTTCAGATCACGTGACTTAATCAGATCTCGCGTCATGGATTCCTATATTTAATATTTGGCGACGTAAAAAAATCGTTACTCACAGAATGCAACAGCTGATGCAATCAAGCCAGACGAATCAAGGCTAAAGCATTGTCATGCTAAGATATTCCGGAATAGAGGTTAGAATCTCTTATTTTTCCCCCCGAAAGTTTTATGCGTAATGTAGGGTGAAAATTATCAGATATAGGATAGATTGCAGGGCCGAATTTATAAATTTCTACGCCCTATAGGCCAAAACACTTAATTCTGCGCCCTCTCCCTTGATGCATTCACCGCAACTATGCAGAAAGGCAACGTAAATGTGGCACCAGTTTATTTAATACTAGCCGCCTTCGGCAACCAGCTTGTTCGCTGGGAATATAATTTCAATTGAATCTGTTATGCATAATTTGATATTCATGGTTCTGTGAACAATTTCAAAATTCGAATTGTGCTAGACATTTAATCCATGTTCTTTCAGTAGCTTTGCACCTGTTCTGTTCGCTGTCAGCATGAAAGTCCCTAATAGAGTCAAGTAGCTGGTTGTGACATGCAACATCAAATTGCACATTGTCGGCATCAACTTCACTCTTATTCCTCTTGCAAAATATGCATTTGCTTTTAACTTTAAAATGGCGCGGCACATTTTACTTCCAGCCGCGTGTTAGCTGGATGAAAATATGCACATTAAATCATAGCATTAAATATTAATATATTACCTTATTTTTCAACAATGATAGAGCAAGCATATAAATGTTTGTTTAAACAATGAAAACAGTTTGAATTGCGTTGCAACAATGAAAAGTATTGTTGTAAATTATGCCAAAAAATATTTTCAAAAATTCATTAAAATTAAAGAAAAAACTAGCTACGTGACCCGGCGTTGCACGGGCTTTCTCGAATAATGCGTCATTCCTTGACGGAGAGAAAAAGTGAGGTCATGTGACACATGCCCAACATTCTCTCCTAAATAAATAAGGAGAAAAGAGCAGTTCAATCATTCCGTCCGCGTAAAGGCTTCAAAATATACTTTTAAAA
>BGPR01052934.1:0-10509 GCA_013235015.1 Araneus ventricosus | reverse complement strand
GCTGGTCGTACTTTTAAGAACAGCATAGCATCTGTATTAGAATAGGCCAGAAATTTCGGTAACGCTCAGGAATGTGGGCGTGGCTACTTGCCAAAAGAGATTCAGACCAGACAGTCTGTCTACAAATTAGCATATATACACAGGATACTGTTTTGTTTCTGTGATGATTTAATATAAAATAGGAGTCATTACATGGTTTTTTAGCTGATTTTAGCAGTTTCTTTTCTTTTTTTAAATTTTATATTTATTCATTGACGCGGAACTCCTTTAGTATCAAATAGAAGTTACACTAGAATTAATTTATTTTTCCACTTCTCGGAGATCTTTACTTTCGTTTTCGTTAAAAGGTTTCTTTCTTTTTCGTACTTAATTTTGGAATTGAATATTTATATATTTTTCAAAACGAAAGTTAGTGTCAATTGATTCATCATTTCTGGTTTTCATGATTTTTGTAAAATTTCTTAAGCACTCCGCCAATGTGCATGAGAGTTTCTACTATAACTTTTGTTAATAAATCTGTGACAATCATATCCGGCAAGCTAAAAGCCCGTCTTAGACGGGAACAAATCTTCTAGTTAACTATACGATCTAAAAACCAACTTTTAGAAGTTCGAACACAGTCAAAAATAATTCATACATGGCAAAGGAAAGTCAGGAAACGAGGGAGGGTGAAGGTGGATATCTGTACATTTGCAATGTACTTGATGAGTCTATGTTTGGGCGATGAGCTTATATTCAGGTTTCAGCATTCAAGCAGCCGCTCATTGTATTGATTAGGGTGCTGGCGAAGATTTATGTATACTTTTTTCATGTTAAAACTAGAACAAAATTTGCTCTCTTTGATAGAGTGACAATTTAGGATTTTTTTCATTACTTCTCAAAGTATCGAGAAGTAGTTTTTCGAGTCACTGGGTACGAAAATTACATATTCCAATAGGAGACAAAAAATCACCAAATCCAATTCACTTTTTTTTACACACGTCGGCCCACTCACCGAAAGAGTTCAGAGTATTGATTGGGGTGCTGTTGTATTGATTAGTGTGCTCATTGTATTGATTAGGGTGCTGGCGAAGATTTATGTATACTTTTTTCAGTTAAAACTAGAACAAAATTTGCTGAATAAAATTTGGTCTCTCGATAGAGTGACAATTTAGTTTTTTCATTACTTCAAAGTATCGAGAAGTAGTTTTCGAGTCACTGGGCTGAAAATTACATATTCCAATAGAGACAAAAAAAATCAATCAAATCCATTCACTCTTTTTTTACACGTGCTCACTCACCGAAAAGAGTTCTTTAGGTGTGTATTGATTAGAGTGCTCATTGTATTGATTAGGTGCTGAGTCAGAAGACTATACACATTTTCAGTTAAAACTAGAACTAAAATTTGTCTCTTTGATAGAGTGACAATTTAGGTTTTTTTTTCATTACTTTCAAAGTATCGAGAAGTAGCTTTCGAGTCACTGGGTACGAAAATTAGATATTACAAAGGAGCAATAACTCACACTTTACAACTTCACACAAATTCACAGGATTCCCGTCCCACTTTTTTTTACACGTCGGCCCTACTCACCGAAAGAGTCTGTATATTGATTAAGGTGCTGTTGTATTGATTAGTGTGCTCATTGTATTGATTAGGGTGCTGGTGAAGATTTATGTATACTTTTTTCAGTTAAAACTAGAACAAAATTTGCTCTCTTTGCTAGAGTGACAATTTAGGATTTTTTTCATTACTTCTCAAAGTATCGAGAAGTAGTTTTTCGAGTCACTGGGTACGAAAATTAGATATTCCAATAGGAGACAAAAAATCATCAAACCCTATTCACTTCTTTTACACACGTCGGCCCACTCACCAAAAGATTTCAGAGTATTTTACACACGTCGGCCCACTCACCGAAAGAGTTCAAAGTGTTTTAAAGGTAGACGGAATTTTTTCAAAATTTTTACCTATTTACTTTCGAAGGAATTTAATAATAAAATAAATAAATAAAAAGAAAATAAAAAATAATACAGAAAAAAGAACAGTGGTTGCAAACTCCTTATATTGATACAAATGACTGCATTAGCACACGCAATTTTTAAATAATGCTAATCACTTCTTTGAATCATTAGGAGCAATAAACTGTTACTTAAAACCATATAATTAAAATTCGTACCCAATAACTCGAAAAAAATCCGCAACAACCGATTATCTTGTTTCCGGAATCAGCTGTACCTTTTGAAATATTTTCGCTTGGTTGCCTACTTAAAATATAATATGATAATTCATGCATCTCTTCTTTTATGCATGGAAAATTATATTTTTCGTTCAGAATTTGGACCATCTCATCCTTCATCCATGTAACTTTTGCTGCTTAACTATAAATAAATGAAACTTGTCTCATCGTTATTCCCAAACGACGATTTTAAATATTGATTATTAAAGCAACTTTAAGATTTGGTGAAGTGATGGTTTAACTGGCTCTCATTAAACGATGCCCTTGACAGAAGGTACATGGCAATGCTAAAGGTCGTTATATCGAGCTTCATTTTTGCTTAATATGAAAGATGTTATCATGGACAAAAGATTCATTATTCTAGGGGTATGGCATACTTTTAAGACAGATGAGTCAAGCTTTATGTCAATAATTTATGCACAACAGTTCATAAATTATTGAACCATAAATGCAATCTTGCAAATAAGGGAATTCAAATTATAACATAATACCAGATAATGGTGCTAATTATATGTTTATTAAAGAAATAAAAATTAACACAAGATGTTGCTAACATTTTGTTTTGATCTATGTGAGTAATGAACTCACTTTTCCAGAAAAAGTTATGCGTGTCATTAGAAAAAGTTATTGTTTTTAATTTAAGGCATAAATCCAATCCATTAACTTGACTCCTCAATTAGTCAATGAAATTCACGTTAGAAAGTATTTTCTCGCATGAATATGAAAGGCATTCAAATTTCTTCAACTCATAATACGAGTCCAATTTTTCATGCATGTTTTAAAAAACTTACTATTGGATTATGTAGCCAAAATAAAACTTACGATAATAACATGAACCATTGGAACCGTCATTACTTCTATAAAAAAATAGTAAGAAATGAAACATAATAGTTCATTTTATCTTAGGAGAGGCACATAGGTACCCAAAGAGCTACATATGATTCGCGAGCTTCAGTGCGAAGACTCCTGCAATAGACCATACCTCTAAGGTAAGGGGGTTCCCAACCTTTTTCCCCTTGATTAGTCTTTTTATTTTCGCGTATCCCCTACTGTCATATCCCCCCTTCAACAATCCGTCTACACATCCAGCGGGAGTGGTCTCCCCTAAACTTTCTCGTGAGGTACTTTCTCTTTGTATACTTCGTATACGAGAAAGTAAAACAAAAAAACAAACAAACCTGAAATCAAATATCTGTTGCCACGTTCCAAAAAAATATTACTTTGAAGCAGGCGCGATAAAATAGGCAGTGCAATGAATACTAAAGCGAAAATTCTGCTTTGGAATTGAATTCCCAAGAAAACAATTTATGCTACCACAACCGTAACAATTGCAAAAGCGCGTTAATGAAAGATTTGATGAGATCGGTTTGATTTACAACAATAAAAAAATTGTTAACAATGGATGCTTGAAAACATTATTTATTGTTGTAAATAAAATTTACAACAATAACAGATTGCTACCAATACGCATGCGCATGAGAATCGGATTAAAAGAAATTGAATATGCAATTTGAACGCCTCTTTTTGACGGATTTGGCCCAAACTTTTATACGGACCTACATTCATAACGATAAAACTGTGTACCAAGTTTTATCCATTTAGCTATTCAAGCTTTTGAGTTATAGCGTTCACATGACCGCGGACATACAAATAGACAGACTTCCCTTTGACGGATTTTGTCCAAAATTTGATAGAAACCTACAAATTATGTTTAAAGACCACATACCAAATTTCATCCCCGTAGCTCTAATAGTTTTCGAGTTATCGTGTTCACACACAGACAGACATACAGACATAATTCCCAAATTGTGTTTTTCGGACTCAGGGAGGTCTAAAACTTGGAGATCCGTCAAAATCTCGAGTTCGAATTTTTTGACGATTACAATACTTTCTCTTTGTATACTTCGTATACGAGAAAGTAAAAAAGTTTTTATCAATAATGTTAAGGGCGTAGTGGAGCTTCAGAGTCAAATGACTGTAATTTATAACATTTGCAGGACTTGTTTTTGAATTTTCATTTTATTCCAATTTTACAATAGTATTAGTTGAACGTCAAAACAAATGAAATCAGTATTGTAATAATTTTGCATTAACTTATAAGGATAGCTAAAAATCCCACTTCCTTTTACCTTTTTTTTCTTATTTTGAAGGTAGTTCAGGACTTGCACAACTTTCACTTTTACTTTTTACACGAACTTTGGGAAACTAAATTCCGTAACATTTTTCATCCCTTATGTTTTGTTGTGTCCGCCATTACTGACTTTGAGTTCACCTACCCCCAACTGGTCCTTTGCGTACACCTAGGTGTACGTGTACCGCAGGTTGGGAACATCTGCTCTAGTGGGTCTTACATTTCGATAAAAAGATACAGGATTGGAAATGGGAATTTTAACCTCTACTCCGAAACATCGTAGAGTGACAACGTTTAAGGCTTGATTGCATTGGCATAAAACTGCACTTAAAGATTTTTACATCGCGCAATTTACAGAGAGAATGCCTGCAATTATGCCGCAATTACAGAGAGAATGCCGCATTTATTAATATTATCATGTGTATAAATGCGAAAGTTAGCATTCTGCTTTAGAATCAATGTCCAAAGGGAGTAATAATAACATAAAGGGTAATTTTAATAATAACATTAACTCTCGCAAAAGCACGTGATTGGAAGATTTGCTGAAACAATGAAATTTGTTCGAATTCCATACAACAGTGAAAACTTCGTTACAAATTGTGTTTAAAATTAATTTTGAAAAATTTATTAAAATTAGAAAAATATTGATCGGAAAGGAAATTCCGGTCAATTAAAAGCTATTTTTTTAAAAATTTTAACAGAGTGCGAAAATAAATTTTGCGTTATAATATGCTCCGAAGTTATCGAGAAAAAGCGTTAAAATTTCGATCCAATTTTTAATTAATTGAAAATCTAATTAAAGTTCTGAAAAACCTATTCTTAGTGGACAACTACTATCAAGAAGATAACTATATGTCAAATTTGGTAGCTCCAGATCTAACGGTCTGCCTTGTAGAATGTTGCATTCTGTGTGTTACGATTTTTACTTTCTCGTATACGAAGTATACAAAGAGAAAGTATTGTAATCGTCAAAAAATTCGAACTCGAGATTTTGACGAATCTCCACGTTTTAGACCTCCCTGATTCCGAAAAACACAATTTTGGAATTATGTCTGTCTGTGTGTGTGTCTGTATGTGTGTCTGTGTGTGTGCCTGTGTGTGTGTCTGTGAACACGATAACTCACAAATTATTAGAGTTACGGGGATAAAATTTGGTATGTGGTCTTTAAACATAATTTGTAGGTTTCTATCAAATTTTGGACAAAATCCGTCAACGGGAAGTCTGTCTGTCTGTATGTTCGATAACATGCGAACGCTATAACTCAAAAACTTGAAAAGCCAGATGGATAAAATTTTATACACAGTTTTATCGTCATGAATGTAGGTCCGTATAAAATTTTGGGCCAAATCCATCAAAGGGTTGATTGTCTGTCGGTCTGTATAATCGCATACTTGTTCAACTTCATACGCATGCGCAATAGTAGAAATGCCTGTGCAAAGAAGAGACACTTCGAAATGTTGGCAGTTTGCCAAAAACCAATTCTGGCGGCGAGATTTTGTAAGGAAGCAAACATTTAGGTCGTCTCGTTTTACTTGCGTGCTGGAAACAATCTCTGCGCATGCGCAAGCTATTCTCCTGTTTTCTTCTCCGCGCGCGGAACTGGCATTGCTCGAGTTTGATAAAAAAAATAATTATTGCGAAGTTTTAATACATACGTATCTTTTTGAATATGATTCTTCACCCCAATATTTTATTATCACTATAATCAACAATGAAAAACCTTCTGATAGTCATTGCATTCTGGGTTACAGTTGGTTCGAACTTTTTATCAACGCAGGGGGAAGGGAAATGACAAATGTTTGAAAAGTATACGAGAAAGTTTAGGGGAGGCCACTCCCGCTTGTTATATCATGCAATTTATAGAAAATAGGCCAACCTGAAAATATTATCACGCAAAAAGAACTAATCATTTTGCCCATATAAATCCACTTTTTTTATTTCTAGTACACTAATACACAAAGAAAAAGTACTGTAATCGTAAAAAAATTTGACCTCGAGATTTCGTTGAATCTCCACGTTTTAAGGTATCTGGACATAATCCCGACAAATCAATACCTAAATCCAAACGCTCAATTTGGTTTTATTAAATTAGTTGAGTGGTTCCCAACCTTTTTTCACTCACGTACCCCTTCATTAGTCTTTTTATTTTTGAGTACCCCCTACTGTTATATCCCCCGAAAACCCGTCAGCATCAAAAAATGTTCTTATTAATAACCCAAAGGGCCTAGTTTAGCTTAAGAACCAAACGGCTTTAATGAAATTAATTAAATTTGCATTACTGATTTTTGAACCCAAATTTTATTCCGTGATTTAAAGTAGCATTAGTGAAACAATATACAAGTGAAAACAGAATTGAAATAATTTCGCATTAACTTATAATGAGAGCTAACAACTTCTCAATTACTAGATATTAATCTCCTTCTTCCTTTTTCTTATTTCTTGAATAGGCTTCCGGAAGTGCACAATTTTCACTTTCGCTTTTCATACGAACTTGAGAAAACGAAATTCTTGAATATTCTTATGTTCTGTTTACCAAGATCACTTTCGCGTACCCCTAGCTGGTCCCTCCTTACCCCCAGGGGTACGCGTACCACAGATTGGGAACCTCTGAAATAGTTGATCCCCCGCAGAGCATCTGTGCATATTATGATTTTCCTGACGCTTCTAGAATTAAGTTGACGATTTAGCACTAAGAAAATTTGCCAAGAAAAAAAGGCGCCAAGTGGCGTGAGCATAACAGAAAATTAGCCAAAATACAATGTTGACTACAGTAATCTTCATAATGTTCACCTCAATTGAGAATTAGCACAATTTTCCCTTCGCTGACTTAAACTATCTAGACGTTGATCTAAACGATCTCTGCCTCGCCTAAGCGCATCTACTACCTTTCTAACTGATCTCTTTTGGATAATTCCATCCAAAGTTTCATTAGATTGTAAGAAATATTATGAATTCTTTATCTTAAACTTTTTTTCGAGAAAAAGTTATTTTACACCAGAACGAATATAGTAACAGGCTATGACTATGAAGTTATGATTAACATGGAGGAGACTATCGATTTTGTTTTGTAAACAAACAGATCGCTGCCATCGGCAAAAGAGAAATTAACCTCTTTTCGGTGCCACGTACGTTAGCGTTATATAGAGATACCATTTTTAACTAAATACCACATATTTCTTCAGTAACACCTCGATTATCCGGTCCTCTATCACCCGAGATCTGTATTAACCAAGGCGGCACCAGAAAATCGAATTGTGTTTTCCATTTTTTAAATAATAAAATCAACGAATTTTCCAGAAAAGGGTACTGAGGCACTGAAGCAGGTTTTCGCGATGCGAAAACTTGTAAACGGCCATTATCGGGAGGTGATCTATAATAACTCATGAAGTTATTTGGAAGGAAAAAAAGTTCCATTTTTAAGCTCAAACATGAGCAAATTTCATACATTTTCGTGAAAGCATGACACTGTAAATGTGTCGGAAAGTTCCGCATTGTTGAATAGGGAGGGGGAGGAATATTCTTTTGAGAACAACACCCTTAAAGAATCATGGGAAAATGGAAAGGACATTCGCGAACACTTTTATCAAAGCAAAATCGATGTTTCAAAAAATACATGTAAGAAGTTTCATAACTAATAAAATCTCTATATATAAAACGCTAACATACGTGGCACAGAAAAGAGCTTAATTTCTCTTTTGCCGATGGCAGCAATCGGTTTAATTAGAAAACTAAACCAATACCCTCCTCCATGTTAGGTTATCTTCATATAGACATAGCTGTTACAATATACGTTCTGGTGTGAAATAACTTTTTCTCGAAAAAAAATGAGTTTAAGGTAAAAAATTCACAATATTTCTTACAATATAATGAAACTTTGGATGAATTTATTCAAGAGAGATCAGTTATAAATGAAGCAGATGGCTAAGCTGTCCAGAGAAGCTTTAGATCAACGTCAAAATAGTTTAAGTCAGCGAAGATAAAATCGTGTCAATTCACAAATTGAGGTGAACGTCATGGAGATTACTATTGTGAACATTGTACATTGGCTACTTTTCTGTTATGCTTACAACACTTGGCGCCTTTTCTTTTTTCTTTGCAAATTTTCTTGGAGCATTGAATCGCCAATTTGGCTCTGGAAACGTCAGGAAAACTATGGTGTGCATATAACCGAAGGCAGATGATCTGCGAAAGATCAACTAGTAGTTTATTTAAATGTTAATATGTGGTAGCCCTTGAGGACTTATTTTTATATTTTCAAGTAAAAGAATTAGGAAAACCTAGTCGAAAGAAAAATTTATTTAAAATTTAGCTTCTATTAACTAAATATTCGAGGTGATTATGGTCCCAGTCAGCGCGGATAATCGAACGTTATGCTATAATTAATACTTTTATTTATTTACTGAATCATAAAAACTATGTAGATAACAGACATGTGATGGAGTATCTTCGTGTCACTTTTTAATGCATACAGAATGCGTAAGAGTTTTTACTTTCTATTTTTAATAAAACGAATTTACTATATTTTCATTTCAATCTTAGACTACCAGAACTTTTTTAAAAATTTATTTTTGGAATGACACATTTTTTTTATAATTTAACGATTTAAACTGCGAAATAGGTAAAATAATAGGTAATAACTAGCTATTATATGAGTGATGTAATATGTTATTGAAATGACACGTAATCAAGTCAAGTTGAGCATAATTAAATACCCTTAAAATAAATTAATGTCATTGAGTTAGATGTAATTTGTCGGGATTTCAATCCTGCCGAGATTCTGGCTTGTCGGGATTTCACCCCAGAACCACATTTTACACGTCCTGAGCCCGAAAAGAATTTTAGAATTACGTCTGTTTGCGAAAACCGTAACTCAAAAATGGCTCAAGCTAGACGAATGTAATTTTGCGGGTGATCTTTACACCAAAATTATAAACTTGTATCAAATTTTTTCCGAAATCCGTCAATGGGTTGACCGTCTGTCGACCAGCCTATTCGAGCGTATTAGAACGCAATGACTGAAAAACACAGCAAGTTGTATAAATGAAATTTTGTATTAAATACAAAATTTCATTTATCTAACGATAAAAAATAATAATTTCATTTATTAAATACTAAATTTCATTTATTTCTGTAGCAATAATAATAATTTTATTTTTCTCTATATCAAAGTTGTAGTCAGATAAATGAAATTTTGTATTACATACAAAATTTCATTTATCTAATAATAAATAATGATAATTTCATTTATTAAATACAAAATTTCATTTATCTAATAACAAATAATAATAATTTCATTTATTAAATACAAAATTTCATTTATCTCTATATCAAAGTTGCAGTTAGATAAATAAAATTTTGTATTAAATACAAAATTTCATTTATCTAATAATAATAATTTCATTATTTTAAATACGAAATTTCATTTATCTAATAATAAATAATAATAATTTCATTTATTAAATACAAAATTTCATTTATCACTATATCAAAGTTGTAGATGTGATTCAGATTTTGGATCAAATGTTTAAAGGGAGAGAAGACAAAATGCATATTCGATTCAATTCACTCTACTGCGAAGATAAACCCAAAAAGTGGTATACTGTGGAAGTATACGAGAAAGTCGAGGGGAGAACACTCCCGGTGGTTATTTTTTTATCTTTCCCTTGCGCGTGGTACATATGATGCACCAGGTGTTTTTACGTTCTGCTTACGGGCTGGTACAATAGTTTCATTAATAAGTCATTAGAGTTTTGTACCTTCTCACTACACAGCTAATCTGCGGAGTCTCTGATCATCCTGTTAATAGTTTTACTCCCCTGTCCTATTTTATGACCCCATGTGTGATAGATAGATTTATTGGAGGTGAAGGAAGAAAAAATGTTATCGGGTGGTGGGGTCAAAAAGAAGGACAAATCTCGAATTTCAGTTATTTAAAAAAGAGGCAAATGACATTTCTGTTCCTTATCCCAAATTCCGTTTTAAAAGTATATTTTGAGATTTAAATCCCTCGTTATTTAAAATGAATGCGTCTCAAAGTCTAACATGAACTTTATTGAATGTCACTAGAACTCTAGAATTGACTTTCTTCTAAACTCATAGAATACGGCGTGTTTTGTTTTTGACTTCGTAGTATGGTGACGAGGGCCAAGTATTCATTTTGGATC
>BGPR01052933.1:0-10509 GCA_013235015.1 Araneus ventricosus | reverse complement strand
ACTGCTCTTGTATAAAGATTGCATGCATTTTACTGATCCAAACCTAGAAACATCGAGCCTGAACTCAATTTCCAGCCAAGTGTCGATGGGTTACTTGCTACAAAAGGCTGACATGTGTATGAATGCGTAATAATATTTGTCGTCTTGTTCTTTAATCAAAAGTTATGTCGTAAGAAGCCCCGACAAAAATTTATGAACATGCTGTATTGATCCACAGGGGAATTTCTTTTGTCTGCCACCAGTATGTTTTACAAATGTCCCACAGCCTGTCACTTATAGTTTCTGCTGACAGTGCTCTGGTTTACATCAAGTGTTGTATCATCGGCACTTAATGTCAGTCAGCACTGGATGCCATTATTAGAGAACAAATAATCCACACGAAATCTAATTTTAACGAACATATCATAAAAAATTAACATAACTTTAAAACAAAGGTCTCTAAAGGATGCCAATTTTTGTTGAATTTCCAGAGAGATTTATAAAAGTCTAGCTGAAAACCCGGCGTTGCTCGGGATCCGTATTTTTTCATATACCGGCCTCCTGTTTTTTTCCTACAAATATTGTCGCCAACTTTCTCCAACGAACGTAAATCTTCTTTCAATTCTTTCTTGCTGAATTAAAACTTTCAAATATAGCCTTTTTGTCGCCTTATAACAGTAAGGTTTGAATAAAAATGCGAGAAAATTCGAAAAAGATAATTTATTTTAAACAATATATGGTTCAATAACTAATACAGATGCACAATGAACAAATATACTTATACTGTATAACTCGGTTACTGCGAAACTTCTAAATAAAATGTTTTATAAATCAGATAATCATATACTTCTCATCATCATTAGACATCTATACTTCACTTACTCCCCGGCCGCTACCCTGCTGCACACTGATTAGGATCATTTAAAAGTTTGCGAAATTTCAACGAAGCATCGCTTTGTAGCTAAACTAACATCATTGTATGTTTGAATACATGTTAAAAGCTACGAAATAAAAACGGAAATTAAGTGCATGCTGCGAAATAAAAACGGAAGTTAAGTGCATGCTACGAAATAACACCGGAAGTAAGAAGTCTACCTTGACCAAAAAAAGCAATATTTTCTTAGCTTTAACAGCGGTAAAAACACGTGAATAAAAGATTTGATAAAACAATAAATTTGATTTTATAACAATAGAAAACATTGTTACAATTTGCGTTTCAAATGAATTTTGAAACGTTAATTACAGTTAGAGAAAAAATTGTACAACAATTAAATTGGTATTATTAAAAAGATAATTTTTTGCTTTTTAAGGTGATGTAAAAATAATTTTCGTACCTTAAGTATTTCAGAAGTTATTGGCGGAAAACGTCTAAAAATAGCTTCATTTTATTTATTTAATTATATAAATAAAAATCTAATTCGAATTTTAAAATAATTTTTACGGCGTTAGCTCCCTCTTGTGCTAATCCATCACTATGCCAAATTTGGTCGTGGTAGTGCAACGGTGTGGGCGTGCATAAAGAACCAAAAAACGAACACACAAACATACTTTCCTCTTATATATATATAATATGTATGTATATATATATATATATATATATATAGATAGATAGATAGATAGATAGATAGAATTCCATTGTAAAATGTTATCGTAAATGGCAATTCTCTTTCGTAATGGTATAACTATTTACGATTTCAACAAGAAGTTGCTTTTATTTTTACAAAAGATGTTTAGCGTTCTTTTTGAGGAAATGATTTTCGGCTTGGTTTTTTGGAATTTAGATATGTATATAATATTTTAATGATGAAAGAATTTCAAGTAAAGGAAAGTTGTTCATATCGAACGGTTTTGATTCATTTTTAAAGTTAATACGACACTTATTATATAGTATTCGTATTGTTTTCCATATTTTTTATTTTGTGAACCAAAACTATGGAAATCATTGTTTAAACTAAAATTACGAAAAGAGGGATTAATTTCAGTATAATTTGAAATGAAAGTTTCTGTTACAACGGATTCTTTTAGTTGCCAGCGGAGATTCTTATGTGTTACAACTGATTCTTTTAGTTGCCAGCGAAGATTCTTATGTGTTATAACTGATTCTTTTAGTTGCCAGCGAAGATTCCTCTGAAGTCCTTCCTTTTTTACAGATCCTTTTTGAAGCTGTTTTGGAAAGAGGAGACAACGGATTCATTGCTCTGGACGATGTTGTGGTCAAAGAAGGGGCGTGTCCGAATCCAGGGTCTTGCGATTTCGAGAGTGACATGTGTACTTGGCAGAATGCTGAATCTGGAGTGGACATTGAATGGGTACGAAACTCAGGACCGACACCGACGAACAACACAGGGCCAGATGTCGATCATACTCTTGGAACTGAATTAGGTAAAATGCTAAACTGTGGAAATCTTTTAGCATATTTCTTATCTACAGCGTGTGACAGCCAAATGGTTGAATTTGAAAACGTCACTAGAGATAGAAATTTATTTACAACATCCTGAAGCAAGTATAAAATGAAAACCTAATATTTGTAATTCGTGATGAATAGTTAGAAAAGTTAGAATGCTGAGAATGTTCGGATTATTTGAAAATGGAACTTTTGGGGATTTCTGACTTGAAAAATTTACTGATGTACTCTCGTTTTTTATTTAGCTTCCTGTTCTCTTCGTAGATGCTAAATGAAAATTAGCTCAACATGCGCGGTGCATGCTTAAGTAAATATCACTCTTTTTGTAAAAGACCTTCATAACAAATGCTTTCCATTCACTGGTCCATAGCCAACATTTTGTCATGGATGAGATAATGGATCCAGATGGGAATCTTCCTACTTTCCTCATACATTGCTACTTCCAAAGTTTCAAGATCGCCCGATTCACTGCAATAAACTTTTCTTAATTTCATTTTAAAATTTTAATGAATAAGTGAGCCTTAATTACAAATACCGTTAAAAGTATTCGGACTAAAGCTGTGCGATTATTTATTTCATTTATTTATTTATTTTTTAATAATATGGATTTCTAAACAATAAATTAACTCCTCCCGCTGCTGATGTGAAGATACTCAATGCCACACTATTAAGTTAAATACGATATTTTATTATACTGGAAGACTTCATGATGATTATTGATAAATTAGTTGCATTTTATTAGCATGTTTAGTTACCAAAAATTAAACCAATAAGTATTGCTACAAATAACATATTCATTCATATACTGGTTTCCATACATAACATTAATTTTCATCGTTTGTATTTTTCTGATAATAAATGCACACATTTAAAATTTTATACTCATCTGCTGCCATTTAGTCGATTTTTCTTAAGTGATATACGAAAGTAATTTATTCAATAACTTTTCCAGTATAAAAAATGAAAGGAGCCACATTTGTTGTATCTTATTATCACTTTGAATAATTTTAACATCCATATTTCTAAGCAAAACTTCGTATATGTTGCTTGTTTTTCCAATAATGTTTTATTTATAGATATTATCAGCCGTTCCAAATTTGAGTAATTAAACTGAATACACCTGTTGGCTTCTTGAGCATTTAGACATTCATAAGACTTTTTTTAAAGACTAAACAAACATTTATTAAAACATTAACCCCTTCAGACCTGGTGTCCGGTATACTTGACATCAACTTTGAACAGCTCCTATTAATTCAATAATTGACGAAACTGCATGCTGTTTTTTTAAAATTTGATTCTTGATTTTCTTAGAAATATAATCGTTGCAAGAATTTTTCGTTTCGGGCATGAAATCAGTTTAGTTTGTTAGTTTTTCCAAAAACAAATCGAGAAAATCATCGTTCTTCCCAAAATGAAGCTCGGTGGTGAATTTTGTTTTTCAAGTAATTTCTTGATTTAATCCTTTTTTTACCATTTAAAAGGCTACTACAATATTTTATTAACCTTTGACAACTATTTTAAAGTGAAATTTGTGTGATTTTTTGTCTTTTTTTAGTTGAAATATCCGGTACTGTCCGGATACCGGACATGGGATAGCTTTTTTATTTTTTCATCTACAGACTTGAAAGTTCATTTATGCTTTAACTTTTGCAGTAGTACACAGTACGCCAAAGGAAAAAAAATTCTAACTCCATTATTTCTGAATTGCGACTGAAGGGGCTAAAAATGACTAATATATCCCGTTAGTGCCTACATCGGAACTTCTTTCCGCCGTACTCATTTTAAAACAAATTCAAAGCAAGATAACATCTATCTGCTGCCATTCGTCTCATATCATACACTGTTATAACAATACATAAATTGAAATCATGTTTTATCAGACATTAATAATAAATATGCTTACACACCCATGTGCTATTTCAGGTTCGTATATTTATCTACAAGCAGAAAATCCGGCCGGGAAACACAACCTAATCGGAGTACTCCAATCTGAATATTTCAGCCTCTCAACGGAACGATGTCTTTCCTTCTGGGCACACATGAGCGGAAAAGAAATGGGATCTTTGCAAATAAACATGACTTACTACGACGAAGAAAAGGTGAAGACACTAGATGACAAAGCCTGGAAGATCGAAGGAGACAAAGGAAACAAGTGGTTCAACCGTCAAATCAACATCAACATCGACGGAGTTGAAATCCAAGAAGAGTATCAGATCCTTTTCATCGGAGTGACCAAGGGAGCTCTAAGCGACATAGCGCTGGACGATATCGAGGTAACAAACAAGCAATGCTACGAAGTACCCGACGATGCCTTCGACTGCAGGGATGGCTCCCACGTGAACGCCAGCAAGGTTTGCGACTTCGAACTTGACTGTCCCAGTGGAGAGGACGAGTATGACTGCGGGGAGTGTGACTTTGAGCACGGCGATTGTGGCTGGCGCGAAAACAGTTACTATTATAGCCAAAAATGGACAAGGGTTCAGGGAGAAGAGGATGGCAAGATTAGAGGTCCAGGTTACGATCATACGTTCAACACTTCAAAGGGCCACTTCATGCTAGTGGACGCGCGCAACTACTACAGCTGGCAGGAGTCGACGCTGCAAAGCCCAGAAAAGAAATTCAAAAAGTCTTACGCTTCGTGTATAGTGAACTTTTACTTTTATCACATGAACCGTTCTCAAGCAGCGATCCGCGTCAGAAAACGAATTGGAACCAGTACTCTAGCGACAGTTTGGGAACGAAATGGAATGTTGGCTGAGGGATGGCAACTGGGGTCTGCCTATTTGGGAACAACGGAGCAACCGTTCACGATAGAATTCGTGCACCAGAGTTCTTACGAGCAAACTTACGTGGCGATTGACGACATTACATTCCAAAACTGCAGTATGCCTTTGCCAAAAGACAAATGTGGCAGTAAAGAGTTTGAGTGCGGAAATGGTCGTTGTGTGTCTCGATACTTCATATGCGATCAGACTGATGACTGCGGAGATAGATCTGATGAAGACGCAAAATTATGTGCATCGTATCCCAAGCCATGCACATTTGAAGTAAACGGAGATTGCGAGTGGACGGTCAAGGGGAAGGCAAGGTTTGTACATGAAGTTTTTTATTTCCTTGTAAAGAAAGCGAAGCATTTACGGTTTCGGAAAGGATAATCTTTCAAATTTTGCTCTAAAAATCGAACTTGACATTTATTATCCCCACGCCCAACGTTAAAACTGTCAAATTTTTCACGTGAAAGATAATGGGTAAATTATTATTGTTTTGTTTAAAATTATTATTAGAATATTTTTGAAAAAAATACGCAAGTCCGTATAAATAATTCATTTAAACAAGTCATATTTGAATACATGGAGTTATGTGTGAAAGTATAACTAAATTTACTATTCAAAAAAATTAAAAAAAGAAGTCTTGTTTTATCTAAACAAAGAAAATAATTTCGTATATCTTTTAGAATCAATTTAACTGTTCGTTAATGTTATTATATAGATTAAAATGGCGTTGCATCAAAATCTAAGAAACATATTCCTTGAACTAATGTACCATTCTAAAAGTCGTATTTAATTAACAATAGCAAAAAAAATCACAAGAGTATCACTAACCGTTTAATTTATCTCTAAAATTTGATACTAACTTTATATATTCAAAGAATGTATCGATTATCTGAAATTTTTATCTATAAAATTTTATGATATTAATTACAAACTGTATTTGTTAGTTCGAGCATAATTTAATGATACTGAGGAGATTTTTCAAAATTGAAATGTAAATTCCCATTTCTTTCTCGGTAACACATTTGTTTGATGCAATTTCAATTTTTTCACTTTCTAAAAGGTGATCCTCCGCTCAAACAGCTTCAGTGTTTTGAAACTTACGAAAATATGTTCATCATTAAAAATTTCTCTTCATTTGCAAATTTTAGAATGCACTAAACATGCAAAGCGGCGCGAACTTACTTTTCTTACGAAAAGTTATTCAGGTTTCGAAAAGTAGTGTCATATAGTAGTTTTTATTCTTTTACAGAAGTAAAAATTCGGGTAAAGGAATGAAGGTCTTTAGTGGTTTTTATAAGGCTAAATTATTTTTATGCATACATCATTTATTCAACGAATCGGTTGAAACATGCTTGAAAAATTCTAAAATTTAGTAATTTTCAAAAATTTCTATTAAATTCTTCTTTTGTCTCTTTTCCTTTCAGAAACTATTGGTACACGCAGTACGCCTCGTCCTCAAGAAGCAGGACAAATTCAGGACCACTCGTAGACCATACTAAAGGAATAGATTCTGTTGGAAAATATTTAGTCTTGAAGCGGTATTATAATGACTATAAATACTACACATCATACTATCACAGTCCAAATTACCAGGTTAGCGGTGAAACTTATTGTTCACTCCGATTTTACTACTACATGCATGGGGCAGAGGACGCAAATTTAAAAGTTTACACAGAAACGGAAAAGGACGGATGGAACTGGAAAGAAAGATTTAGCGAAGTCGGTTCCTTGGGTCAGAAGTGGAATCGAGGTGTCGTAAACGTCAGAAGCTCTACGCCTTACCACTACATCATCGAAGGCAATCCTGGGAACATCACAAACTCCATTATCGCGATAGATGACATTTCTCTTTCTAAAGGCTGCGAACGATACACAGAGGATCTCCCCACGCCTCTTCCAACCCCTCTCCCGACGAAGTCTCCATGCAAAGATAATGAATTCAAATGCATATCGGGCCAACCTCTGTGCATACCAAAGTCAAAAGTGTGCGATTTCACGATGGATTGTTCTGACAAGTCAGATGAAAAGAAATGTGGGCCTTGCTCGTTTGAAGAAGACCTTTGTGGGTGGCAAAACGAAAGTCCGGGAAAATACGAATGGAAGAGGAAAGTTGCTTCTGAAGATGACGGATTTGGACCTAAGACGGATCATCTGAACTCCACTACTGGATCGTTTGCTTATGTAGGAGAAAGCTGGGGATTTTATAGCGACCCTTCTTTGTTGGCTAGCCCTCCTCTTCCTGCAACTTCATCTCACTGCGTCATGGCGTTTTGGTTAAACGTTAATCCCAGTAATGCAGGAAGCTTTTATGTTGAGCACAAATCTGCCTCCTACTACTATTCAAATTACCAAAAGATCTGGACTATGCCAAAGACATTCCAAAAGGGATGGCAGCTAGTCGAGATAAAAGTACCTGAAGCAAGCTACAAAGGATCTATGGTCAGATTTAGTAGCCAACCGAATTGGTATTGGTGGAGTAATGACGAAAAAATCGTAGCCATTGATGAAATTGCATTTATTAATTGCAACCCAAAAGAGCTCTTAGTTGATTGTGACTTCGATGATGATAATTTTCACGATGGTTTCTGTTTCTGGAAACAGACTGCTACGAACTGGGCAAAATGGAAGCGTACTAAAGGCACTACAGAGAAAAACTTCACAGGTCCCACTTCCGATCATACAACAGGACATGGGTACTATTTGTATTCTGAAAATTTGGTCGGAGGATATTACTCAACTGCACAAATTCAAAGTCCAACTCTGCCAATGAATTATCCCGAAGGAAGCTGCTTTTCATTCTGGTATCACATGTATGGTCAACATATTGGAACCCTGGCAATTGATACAACTTATTACTGGACGTGGAGCAGGCAATGGACTCGTGCAAGGGATCAAGGTAACCGATGGAGATTCGGGGAATTCGAGATTGTATCTGCTAGAGATTATGTCATAAGAGTATCCGCACTTGCGGTTTGGGGAACTCAAAATACCATTGCTGTAGACGATTTCAAGATGATTGATGGGCCATGTCCTCGCACAGCTTATTGTGATTTTGAACAAAATTGGTGTGGCTGGAATGCTACTTTTGAAGGATTAGCTGGCTGGAACAGGACTCAAGGCAGTGGGAACTGGAGTGACGAAAAACCAAATGTTGATCATACGACTAATTCAGAATTCGGTTATTTCATATATATGCCATACAAAAGGAGAGGTGATCTAGCAAGACTTGAAAGTCCCCTGTACAATAATTATGGAGACATGTGTGTGAAGTTCTGGTACAATATGTTTGGAAATGACATTGGTACTTTAGCTGTATACCAAAGAACAACGCAAGAGGGCAGGCTAGATAATTTGAAAAGTTTATGGAAAAGATCCGGTGATCATGCAGGAGGATGGAAATTGGGTCGGGTTACAATGAAATCGCTTCCGAGCTTTTATATAGCTATCGAAGCACAGACAGGTGAAGGACCGATTGGATATATAGCCCTAGATGATATACACGTAACCCATGGAGCTTGTTCAGATCCCGGCTCATGCACTTTTGAAATAGATACTTGCGGATGGACCAATGCCGATGCGTTTGCTGATGTCGACTGGATAAGAAGAACCGGATTGGATGTTAACCAAGGTAAAGGACCGGCTGTAGATCACAGCACAGCAACTGCCCAGGGACATTACATGTATGCTCTTTTGACAGGACTTAAAGCAGATTCCAGATCGATGCTTGCCAGTGAAGACTTAGAGATCTCCCCGGATTATTGTTTATCTTTCTGGTATAATATGTTCAATGCAGTCAACTCCTCTTTACTGGTAGAGCAATCCATAGTTGGAGAGGGCTGGGTGGATCTAACTGAAATTAAATCTAGCGATGTCATTTCGGACAACTGGATTAAAATTGAGACGAATATTACAGTTCCAGATGCTGGAGATTTCTTCCAAATAGGTCTCACGGCATTCACGAGCACTGCACAAGACAATGACACTCATCGGGGTATAGCAATAGACGACCTGTCTTTAATAAAATCAGTCTGTGGTAGAGAAATACCCACAACTGTTTCGCCACCCACCACTACAACTGAGTATCCTCCTAACAAATTTGACTGCACATTTGAAGTAGACTTGTGTCTTTGGGAAAATGATGCAAATCCTGGAAATTCAGCAAAATGGCTTGTGGTCGAAGGACATTCAGAGAAAAAATTAACTCGCCCGAGAACTGATCACACGACTTTATCAACTAGTGGACATTATATAACGATGAATGACGAATCGAAAAAGTATTATTTCGATAGAGCCAGGCTCTTAAGTCAGGACGGCTTCGATCCAAACTCGGGAGTCTGTTTCAAATTTTGGTATCACATGTATGGCAATGACCCAGGCTCGCTGTACGTGAAAGTGCAAGATTTCCACGATGAGGATAAGACTGAAACAATGTGGTTTAAATCAAAATCTCAAGGTCCTGACTGGAAATATGGACAAGTCTATATTATCAAAGAGTACTTCTTTAAAATAATGGTGGAAGGAGATGGGTCGTGGTATGGAGATATTTCCTTAGACGATTTCTCACTTAATGAAGGAGACTGCCCACCGCGTGATTTCTGTGACGTAGAGCACGACTACTGTGGTTTCACTCATGATCCAGAGAGCGACTTCCAGTGGAAGAGAGGAAACGGCTCGCGCACCAACGGACCGGACGTTGACCACACCTACGGGACTTCGCAAGGAAATTACTTTTATGTTGATCCAAAAGAAGTGACCACCAAAGGTAAAATAGCGAGACTTGAAAGCGGGCTCTACAAGCCAGACAAGAAGTGCATGCAATTTTGGTACTACCTTTATGGAACTGACGTTGGAACACTGGAGGTGCTACTAAGGAATGGAGATACAAAAACATCGAAGTGGACAGAAGTCGGAGACAACACTCAATTCTGGCATGCATCAGAAGTCGTCGTCGATCAGCAGCTTCCTATTGATTACAGCTACATATTCCAGGTATGTCATATTATGCAAATTAACTTCTTTTTTTTATCTAAGGAAACTGATTCCTGGGAACAAACTTGTTCTGCATGTTCTAAAATATAATAAAAAAAATATTTTCCAACAGATCGAAGCCCACTGGTTTTCTTGTAGCAATCGAAATAGGAAAGAAAGCTAGAATGACCTTTCAATCATTAGTGAAACCCATTCAAGTTTTTAAGCGAGGAAAATAATTAAAGTTAGGCGATATTATTTATGAGAAATTATTTTCAGTTTTAACATTTTGTTCAGCAGAAAAAGATAGTAGCAAAAATTCTTTGTTTCAGCTTGCTTTCAATTCATTCTGTTTCTTTTCCTGACATGAACCATTACGCCTCT
>BGPR01052932.1:0-10509 GCA_013235015.1 Araneus ventricosus | reverse complement strand
GTAAGCAAAATAAATTTAGCTGTATAGTGGGCGCGTTATGATATTTAATTTTATTTTTTGTTATTATTAATATTCATATTTTGAAACATCGAATACTTTCTTATATCGTGGTTCATTGAAATTTACTGACAGAATTTTTGTCGCTGAGAAAGATGGATTTATTTTTATACAATCCTGAGAAAACTTATTATAAAAAAGATTTAATAAGGATATGTTTCCGTTATTGTTGTATCACCTGCTATTCTCTTAAATGTCACGGCGGTTGTAAACGCTGGAATCGAAAGTGGGTCTGAATTTGTTTCTCCTTCACCGGTTAGGTGTTCAGTTCGTCAGCAAAATAAATTTAGCTGTATAGTGGACGCGTTATGATATTTAATGTTATTTTTTGTTATTATTATTATTCATATTTTGAAACATCGGATGATTTCTTATATCGGAGTTCATCGAAATTTACTGACAGAATTTCTGTGTTTGTAAAAGATGGATTTATTTTTGTGCAATCATGAGAAAACTTATGTTCTTATTGCTAGATTTCGATAATATTTGCTTTGCATCGTTTTATAATGTTTCCGTTACTGATATATCGCCTGCTAGTCTCTTAAATGTCACGGCGGTTGTAAACGCTGGAATCGAAAGTGGGACTAGAGTTGTTTTTCCATCTTTATCAGCTTCGTATTGTTTAGCAACGGATTCGGAAACACTCCGCGCTTTTGCACATGCGCCGGGCGGTGTTATTTTCATCAAAATAGGGGGAAAGTGAAGAATGGAAGGGTGACGTTTACATTTTACTGAGCGTGATCTAACAAATAACGCCGGAAGTGCGCTCATATGACTCATTGGCTGACACCTCTTTCCGGTGTAAACACCTGGGTGTTTAGTCTCGGAATCCGTTGCTGAAATATTCACTTCGTCATAAAAATAAATTTAGTTGTTGAGTGAGCGCGTTATGATATTCATTTTTACTTTTATATTTTTGAAACATCGAGCGCTCTCTTATATAAGAGTTCATCGAATTTACTGACCGAATTTTTGTGGCTGACAAAGATAGATTTTTTTAATACAATTCTGAGACAACTTTTGTTCTATTGTTAGATTTCGATGTAATTTGATATGCACTTCTTTAGAACACACCCTTACTGATACATAATGTAATTTTTTTAATAAATATTTAAAATTTTAGCGAAGTAAGTTTTTATTTTATAACCTCTGTCATGTATCGAAACTTGAATTTTTAATATATCTTATCCCGTTCTTTCGAAAATCGTTTTAGAAGTGAATTATTTTTAGCCTTGCAAAAAGGAGGAGGAGAAAACTGGTATCCTCAAATTTCGAATTTGTAGTCCAAAACATCGTTGCATGTTAATGATAATAATTAATTAAAAATCCATTAACAATTTTATAAACCTCTTTCTTAGGGAGCACTTACGACCTGAGAAGTAACTACATGCCAAATTTGGTAGTTCTAGGTCCAACGGAACGTTGCATTCTAGCGTAACAGTATTCGCAAACTTCGTAATAATTGTCGCATCACCCTGTATACAGATGGTATGCCAGCTGCAAAACATTACCTTGTTAAAAGCTTAGAAACTGCGATGCTCCGAGGCTGCCCTCGAAGTATTGGTCGGTTGAGTGCTTCGTTTGTCAATGCAATCGGCTTTCTTTAGTGACCAGAGTTGTTACTTTCTCGTATACGAAGTTTAAAAAAAAGAAGTATTGTAATCGTCAAAAAATTCGAACTCGAGATGTTGACGAATCTCCACGTTATAGACCTCCCCGAGTCCGAAAAACACGATTTTGGAATTATGTCTGTCTGTGAGCACGATGACTCGAAAACTATTAGAGCTAAGGGGGTTGAAATTTGGTATGTGGTTTTTTGTAGGTTTCTGTCAAATTTTGAACGAAATTCGTCCACGGCAAGTCTGTCTGTCCGCGTTCATGTGAAAACTATAACTCAAAAACTTGAATAGCTAGATGGATAAAATTTGGTACACAGTTTCAGCATCGGGAATGTAGGTTTGTATCAAATTTTCGACCAAATCCGTCAAAGGGTTGACTGTCTGTATAACCGCATACTTTTTAACGCAATAACTTCTTTAAAAAATTTCTTTGACAAATGAAATTTGGTATGTAGCATTCTCACCTTAATGGTAGATTTGTGTCCAATTTTTGTCTCAATCGGTTAAAAAAAAGTTGTTCAAATTGCAATTTTCGTTTTCTTTGTCTTACACCCAGCTCTATTGGTAATCACGCCGGCTTCTAATTCCACTTCCGCGTTGGACGACCTTCGGACATCGTGGTATGACGTTTCGCTTATTTTTTTTTTCCTTCTCCACTGCGTTAGGGGTTCTTGTTCGTTTTACTGCCTATGAATATTTTCCGATGGTCAGTATTGTCCCACTTGAAAGTTTGCAATTCTTGTTGTGTTGCTGCAGCTGCACAAGGCCGAGAGTTGTCATAAAATCAACACAATCACTGAGTCCACGTCTCTTGTTTTGGATAGTGCGCCGAAGACTTTTTTTAATTCCTTGACTTTTTTTGGTTTGGTGTCTTTTGTTTTTGTTGAGATATACCCAAACGTTCTTTACTTTCTGGACGACCCTAGTATCCGGGATACCACTGATACAACCCCCCGGGGGGGGGGGGGGACACGAGTATGCGGATGAGAAGTCGCTGGATAAATAAAGGGGTAGCACACTATGTATTTCGTCGACTTTTTTCCTTGGACAATCAAAAACGATTTCGTCTTTCGGTCGATGGAACGGGTTTTTTCATCGCGGAAAGTGATGCTTTTTAGGATATCCAGCTATAGCGAGTGCTTTCAATGCAAGGACAAAAACTCGACATCACTTTTCCGCGTTGAAAAAACCCATCGACCGTAAGACGAAACTGTTTGATTGTCCGAGGAAAAAGGTCGACGAAGTACGTAGCATGAGGGTTCTAGCTTCCCTGGTGGCCATAATGATAGTGTGGGTTGAGTTACCCCTCACCGATGGCGGCACGTACCTCCTTCGGGAGGGAACGGGCGATGGCCGTTGGAATTCCGACCTCAGGAATCCGAGCTGCTGCAGCGATCGGTCGACAACGGACGTTACAGCTTGGCAAGGGTAGCTCTCTTGTGGCTAGTATGAAGCTACATTTGAATTTAATAACATTAAAAGAAATTGCGGTATGTAATTGTGGTTGGTAAAACAGGGGTAAAAAATTGAGAAGAATTTTTCAGAATCTAATTTTAACACGTGCCGTGCCAAGCCGATTTTGCTCGACATTTCATTTAGGCTATTTGTTATTTTGACTAATTAGATGGATTTTTGAAGATTGATATCTCGTCAACCCATAGCTTGTTTATTGTAATTATCACGTAGTGTACCATTCATGGCACACGTGGCGCTGCGATCAGTTTTAACTTTTCGATTTGTTTGTACCACCTGTGCCGTCGATGGTATCCTGGCCTGAATGGAAAGTTTAGCGTGTACCATCCATGGTACACGTGGCACGGACGGTGTTAAAAAATAAAATCATATAAGTTTTTAACTTTTTTTAAAACTTGGACTATTTACTTAAAGGCAAAATTAATAAAACCAGATTTTTTACACACTCTTTTATTAGTGTGCTAAAAAGTAATTTTTTAAATTTTTGATTATTTTCAACACTCGTTTTTAATTTATAATTCTTTGTTATGGTTTCTTGAAATTATTGGTTTCCAGAATTCGCAGGTGCGCCTCTAGTATGGAATCAGAATTTAATGGAATGAATGATTTACTAGCAGATAAGTTCTGAAAATATTAAAATAATGTATTGTCGTCAAGGGTACGCTGGTGTACAAAATTTCAGAACTCGAGTCCGTCAGGAAGAGGCCGAAAAATCGATGACAAATTTCATCTTTACAAACATGAAACAAGATAAATAAAATTGTTTCAAAAAAAGACAATTTTTCAGAACAAACAGTAAAATTGGGACATTTGCTCGCTTAAATTTTCTGCTGAAGGTTTTTTAAATTGGCATCGGAAATAACAAATTCGTTTTTCCTTTAGCAGCTGCATATTCAATTCAACTGCGTTACGTCAGCAAAGTAAACTTAGCTTCGGAATGTAGGAGCATTAGCGTGGTGATATTTTTAAAACACGCATATGATGATTCGTCGAAATTTGCTGATAAAATTCTTAGTCGCACTTTGAAAAAGAAAATAATAATAATGCAAAATTATGTAAAGTTAATCTCTTACCAGGTGTGCTGTAGGGATTAAATGATTTAAACATTTATTTTTGTAAAATCACTGAATTTTAAGTATATGTTTGTACGGTATATACAAGGTGCCCACCCTAATCGTGGCCCAATAGCTAATATGTAAACCATTACAGATGGGCATGTATTTCCAATTTGAAAAATCCCTAAAGGACGTAAAAATATATATTTTATGTTGTTTGAGTCAATACATGTGCTACTGAAAAATTACGAAGTTTAGATTTACTAATATACTGTCTCTTGGTCCTATTAGTCATATTTAGTAAAATATTCTTGACACACCTGCATTTTAAAGAAAAGAAGTTCCACTCCTTTGCCGCTAAAACTGATCGATTTTTGAAGCTTTGAGCATCATTATTTTAGACGATTTTAAACCATTTATTTCAATGGTCGCTTCGCGGAAGATCCGCCAATAAAAGAGCAGTGCTTGCTCGAGGCGGCCGTTAATTGGCTTAAAATAATGAAATTCAAACTTTCATAACTCGGTCAGTTGTAGACGCAGAAAACTGGAACTTTTTTTGTTTTAAAATGTTATTGTGTGTTTTGCTAAATATTACTAATATGACTGAGAGGTTTTACAAAAATTTAGATTTCGTAATTCTTTCAGCAATACATTTAATGGCTCAAAAAAGATGAAATATAATTCTTTGTTATTTAAAGCATTTTTCCAATTGGAAGTACATTCTTATCTCTGAAGTTTTAGAAACTAGCTATTGGGCCACGATCATAGTACCTAACCTGTATAATAAACTGTTTTCAGCGTCGATGCATTAAATTTGGTGGGTTATCTCATAGTGATATAGTCTAAACATTTTGAAAATTTTCAGATGCCATTTTGAAGTTTCTGTTGATAGATTTTTTTTTTCTCTTCCTGTACAAATCAATACAATGTTCGGCATATCAGACTCTGCGTTGAATATTTGATTTTTTTTTTCTTTTGTTATTTATTTTTATTCAAGACGGCATTTAATTCTTTCAGATATGAATTCATTTGAAAATTGAATTGATTTGAGCGTTAACATTTTGTACGTGTAACTTCCGGCTGGTTGATTAAAATAATTCCTCCCACCCAACCACCAAGTCTCGGTTAAATTTGTGTATGTAAAAATAATTAAATTCAAAAAATTAAATAAATTTTACAGGGAATAAATATACAATACAGGGACAATCAAGAGGTCCATTAATAGGATTGGCGGTTAATGCGAAAATAACCGGTGTTTGGTTATTCAGGTTTTTTTCACCTCCGGTTTAACGTGGCGGTTATAACCGCTCAAAATAACCGGTGTTTGGTTATTCAGGTTTTTTTCACCTCCAGTTTAACGTGGCTGTTATAACCGCTCAAAATAACCGATTTTAAGTGATTCAGGTTTTTTTCACCTCCGGTGTAACGTGGCGGTTATAACCGCTCAAAATAACCGGTGTTTGGTTATTCAGGTTTTTTTCACCTCCGGTTTAACGTGGCGGTTATAACCGCTCAAAATAACCGGTTTTTGGTTATTTAGGTTTTTTTTACATCCAGTTTAACGTGGCGGTTATAACCGCTCAAGAAAACCGGTTTTTGGTTATTCAGGTTTTTTCACCTCCGGTTTAACGTGGCGGTTATAACCGCTCAAAATAACCGGTTTTTGGTTATTTAGTTTTTTTCTAACCTCCGGTTTAACGTGGCGGTTATAACCGGTGCAAATAACCGGTTTTGGGTTTTTTTTTTATAAAATAAACGCTGTTTGTAGACAAAATTTTTTATTAATATTGCTTTTACAGGAAATCAATCCAATGGCTAATATTTATCTGTTCATAAAGACTCTTTCAGTAATCCGTTAACCAACAGACTCCTCGAGGAAGCGGTTGTCGTTGATTGGCCTAAGATGATGATCTTCCGATCCGGTTTTTTTACCCGATTATTGGATTTTTACAAAATAACCGGTTATAACCGAGACAAAAAAAATAACCGAAACAAACAAACAAAAAAAGGAAGGTTTTTCCCATCCCCAGTCCATTCTTGGAATTTCTGTTGCCTTCTATTGTTCCATTTTTTACTTTAATAATTCATGAAGGAAACATACTTAAGCATGAATAATTAATCTAACTAATCTCTCAAAAACTATCATATAAAAAAAAACTAAATCATTTTAATGCCTTTTAATTGACTTTTTAGATAGTGAGTGTATAATTGCTCTATATTTATAATTAATACTATGATGCATTTCACAATAATAGCTCTCTTGAAACAGAAAAATGGTATTCCAACCTTAAAAGTTTACGGTTTCTTTTGGAAGTATTGCTTGGTAAGAAATGAGTTTTGGAAACAGTTGTGCGTTTAAAAAACGAATTTAATAAGAAAATGGAGTAGAATACTCAGAGAAAAGAAATCCATCTGAAACATTTGTTTTCTTTTACTTTGCTCTATTATACGCGAATTAAGCGTTTCTCTGAGGAAATTATGGTAGGAATTCGTACTTTGATTTAATACATAAATACTGAATTAATTTGCCCAAGAATTGTTTATTAAAAAGTTGGATTTTCAATTTTTTAAAAAAAAATAATCTTCACAGCAAATGAAAGCTTAGTTTTAAAAAAAGTAAAAATTTCATTTTCTTGTACCGAACGTTCTCTGTTATTTGCTTATGAAAATAATTTAGAACTTCAGTATTTATTTAGTTTGTGTATTTTTAGCGCAAAAATGAGAAATTTCCTTTCCAAATTCGTTATCTCTTTTTAGTTATTATTATTATTATTTTACTATAAAGATTTGTGTAACTGCTTCTCAAAAAAGTCATCATCAAATTACCTACGAAATCGTTTGATATTCATTCCTATCATGAATGCGATGCTTTCTCTTTATGAGGCTTCGGTGGATTTATTTTTTACCACAATCTTTTATCTCTATTTATAGTGGCTCAAACAATTAAGGTTACACTTCGTCTTTTGCTCAAATTAACACTTTGTATGGTGAATAATGCGCAAAAAATATAATTATAACAAAACTTTTTTCCGAGGCATTAAACTATGGAGATTTTATTTTGAGTATACACAAAATAAATTCATTAAAAATCATATTATTTATACAGCTTTAAAACTTGATTAGGCAAATTTTGCGGTCCAAAAATTGAGGATACACTTATGAAAAATATGTTTAACTACCACTAAATATTTCTTCTTGGCTGCTATTTTAGTCTAATTTTGCGTAATCTTATCTTAAACCTTTTCAACGGTCTTTTTTGTGTGATGAAGATTGTTAGATGAACTTAAAGCCAAACTTTTAAATGGAAAAGGACTTCTCGAAGAGAAACCAGTATTAATGTAAGGAAATTCGTATTAAGATTATTTAAAAAAGGAAAATCTTATCGTGAAATAGCAAAAATTGTTGGCAGAAGCCACACGTATGTCCAGAAAATCATTGGAAAATTTAAAAGTGATGGATTGATTGAAATAAAAGTGGAAGAGGAAGGAAATGTATTCTGAGTGATGTCGCAAAAAGGGAAAAAAAGGATGTGCAGTCAAACTTGCTCTTCAGAAACTTCGCAAATCATTGGCAGAAGTGTAAGTGCTGAAACTGTGCGAAATGTAATTAGACAAGCTGGATATAAAAGTCGAGTTGCTAGAAAGAAACCGTTCATCAGCTTGCAAAATCAGAAAAAGCGTTTGGAGTTTGCAAAAACTCATCAATTAAAGACCAATAACTTTTGGAATAAAGTTATATTTAGTGATGAAAGTAAATTCAACATTTTCGGCAGTGACGGCCGTCGTACCGTATGGAGAAACCCTAAAACCGCTTTGGCTCCACAAAATTTACGTCCTACAGTTACACATGGTGGTGGCTCCGTCATGGTTTGGGGTTGTATGGCTTCAACCGGGGTAGGAAATTTAGTTTTTATAGATGGAATTATGAACCATATAGTTTACTTGGATATACTTCACAACAATCTAAAAGAAAGTGCTAAAAATTTTGGTTTAGACGGAAATTTCATATTCCAGCACGACAACGACCCCAAACACACGGCACGTAACGTCAAAATGTGGTGTTTTTTTCATTGTAAACAGCAGTTACACACACCATCACAGTCCCCAGACAACAATGTCATAGAAAATCTGTTGGCCACACTCGAAACAGCGGTCCAAAAACACAAAATTAGAAACAAAGCCCATTTAAAACAAGTGTTGCAAGAAGAATGGGGTAAAATATCTTCAGATACCACCAAAAAGTTGGTCGAATCGGTACCACGACGTTTGGAGGACATTATTAAAGCCAAAGGACATGGCAACTAAATATTGACACTTTCTTTGTATGTTAAATATTACAAAAATTTCATTGGTGTATTCTCAATTTTTTGAGGTACAAATCTGCATATGTTTATTTAAAATGCTTCTGAAACTTTTCATTTTAGAAGTTTTTCGTTGATTGCTCTTTATTTTTACTTTAAAGTAAACCATTTTTTATGTGTAAAAATAAAAAGCATGTTTGCACTTCTTGGTTATGTGTTATTTGTATTGAAAGTTGGATTTATCAAGTAAAAGTAAGGTGTATTCTCAAATGTCTGAGGCACTGTAGTTACCTTTCCAAAATCGTTTACATCTATTTAGTTATTATTATTTTGCTATTAACATTTCTGTAATTCCTTTTCATGAGTAATTCATAAATTACCTGCAAAGTCATTTGATATTCTATATTATCACGAATGCAATTCTTTCTGATATCAAGTTTCGGTGGACCTTTCTTTTTCTCAAGATCTTTCACCTCTATTTAGTTATTATATTCCTATAAAGATATCTGTAAATGCTTTTCAGAAGAGAGTCGTTCACAAATTACCTACAAAGTCATTTGTTATTTATTCAATATTATCACGAATGCTATGCTTTTCTTTTTATGAGGCTTCGGTGGACTTATTTTTTCCCCTCAATCTTTTATCTCGATATAGTTACCTTTCCAAAATCGTTTACATCTATATAGTTATTATTATTTTGCTATTAACATTTCTGTAATTCCTTTTCATGAGTAATTCGTAAATTACCTGCAAAGTCATTTGATATTCTATATTATCATGAATGCAATTATTTCTGATATCAAGTTTCGGTGGACCTTTCTTTTTCCCAAGATCTTTCACCTCTATTTAGTTATTATATTCCTATAAACATATCTGTAAATGCTTTTCAAAAGAGTCATTCACAAATTACCTACAAAGTCATTTGTTATTTATTCAATATTATCACGAATGCGACGCTTTTCTGTTTATCTGGATTCGGTGGACTTATTTTTCTCAAACCTTTCTTCCCTAAAGCCGTCCCTTTCAAACTAATTTTAGCTGCGCGTTCGTTGAGTTCAAACTATAAATAATCCGTCCTGACGTTCCAAATTTGCACATACACACTCGGCGTTCCTCGGTCTCCAAAGGGTTAAGATTAAAACTTCTCGGTCATATTTTTTTTTATCTCTGTCACTGACGTCACTTCCGCTGACGTTTCTCTGTGATCCGGAAGCCGCGTGCACGCGCTCGACGTGCAGCAACAGGTGTCCGTTGCTTCTCTCCCTCCATCCCACCCTTTTTCCTATTCTGCATCCTTATTCGTATCTCTGTGACAGACTCGCTGGCGTGTGTGTTTGCATATAAACCACCTGCAGCCATGTGTTTTTCAAAAAATTTTCCACTGCAATCTGATCGCCTGCTGCCCCTATATTGGCGACGAAAACGGAAGAATTATTATTGTTCGGCGAGCACTGGCCTCGTCAATCATTTCCCTGGAAGGGTTGATGTTGCGAAAATTCGTCTTATCGTCTCTGTAAAACGGCATGTTATGTTTTTTGCGACTAAATGTGTGCAAAACCTTTCTTTAGTTCTACGGTAGAAATCCTGCGACTATCGATTAATGTCTGTATGTTTTTTATCATTGAAGAAGTTGTATGTAAAATTTCGAAAAAGATCTTGTTTAAGATTTCTTATTTGGCGACATAAATGAAAATATACTACATTTTACATTACTCGATTCAAGTGTTAAGTTTTCATTTTGCAAATTTCAGACATGCCACATTTCCGCGGAAACGCGGATTTCAGCTTTTTCGCCATCGGATTTTATCATTCTTGGGATAGATGCAAATCTGCATTAAAATTTTTGTTAATGCGTTGGAGGGATTGCGCAGAAGATGCGAGTAGCACGCAAACAAAAACTACGTGCCGTGTGCGCATTCAACGTAATATCAGATCTGATAGATAAAAGAAAAATGCACATTGAAACATATTCTTCAATGCAGAGTCAACATAATATCAATGCATC
>BGPR01052931.1:0-10509 GCA_013235015.1 Araneus ventricosus | reverse complement strand
GTAAGCAAAATAAATTTAGCTGTATAGTGGGCGCGTTATGATATTTAATTTTATTTTTTGTTATTATTAATATTCATATTTTGAAACATCGAATACTTTCTTATATCGTGGTTCATTGAAATTTACTGACAGAATTTTTGTCGCTGAGAAAGATGGATTTATTTTTATACAATCCTGAGAAAACTTATTATAAAAAAGATTTAATAAGGATATGTTTCCGTTATTGTTGTATCACCTGCTATTCTCTTAAATGTCACGGCGGTTGTAAACGCTGGAATCGAAAGTGGGTCTGAATTTGTTTCTCCTTCACCGGTTAGGTGTTCAGTTCGTCAGCAAAATAAATTTAGCTGTATAGTGGACGCGTTATGATATTTAATGTTATTTTTTGTTATTATTATTATTCATATTTTGAAACATCGGATGATTTCTTATATCGGAGTTCATCGAAATTTACTGACAGAATTTCTGTGTTTGTAAAAGATGGATTTATTTTTGTGCAATCATGAGAAAACTTATGTTCTTATTGCTAGATTTCGATAATATTTGCTTTGCATCGTTTTATAATGTTTCCGTTACTGATATATCGCCTGCTAGTCTCTTAAATGTCACGGCGGTTGTAAACGCTGGAATCGAAAGTGGGACTAGAGTTGTTTTTCCATCTTTATCAGCTTCGTATTGTTTAGCAACGGATTCGGAAACACTCCGCGCTTTTGCACATGCGCCGGGCGGTGTTATTTTCATCAAAATAGGGGGAAAGTGAAGAATGGAAGGGTGACGTTTACATTTTACTGAGCGTGATCTAACAAATAACGCCGGAAGTGCGCTCATATGACTCATTGGCTGACACCTCTTTCCGGTGTAAACACCTGGGTGTTTAGTCTCGGAATCCGTTGCTGAAATATTCACTTCGTCATAAAAATAAATTTAGTTGTTGAGTGAGCGCGTTATGATATTCATTTTTACTTTTATATTTTTGAAACATCGAGCGCTCTCTTATATAAGAGTTCATCGAATTTACTGACCGAATTTTTGTGGCTGACAAAGATAGATTTTTTTAATACAATTCTGAGACAACTTTTGTTCTATTGTTAGATTTCGATGTAATTTGATATGCACTTCTTTAGAACACACCCTTACTGATACATAATGTAATTTTTTTAATAAATATTTAAAATTTTAGCGAAGTAAGTTTTTATTTTATAACCTCTGTCATGTATCGAAACTTGAATTTTTAATATATCTTATCCCGTTCTTTCGAAAATCGTTTTAGAAGTGAATTATTTTTAGCCTTGCAAAAAGGAGGAGGAGAAAACTGGTATCCTCAAATTTCGAATTTGTAGTCCAAAACATCGTTGCATGTTAATGATAATAATTAATTAAAAATCCATTAACAATTTTATAAACCTCTTTCTTAGGGAGCACTTACGACCTGAGAAGTAACTACATGCCAAATTTGGTAGTTCTAGGTCCAACGGAACGTTGCATTCTAGCGTAACAGTATTCGCAAACTTCGTAATAATTGTCGCATCACCCTGTATACAGATGGTATGCCAGCTGCAAAACATTACCTTGTTAAAAGCTTAGAAACTGCGATGCTCCGAGGCTGCCCTCGAAGTATTGGTCGGTTGAGTGCTTCGTTTGTCAATGCAATCGGCTTTCTTTAGTGACCAGAGTTGTTACTTTCTCGTATACGAAGTTTAAAAAAAAGAAGTATTGTAATCGTCAAAAAATTCGAACTCGAGATGTTGACGAATCTCCACGTTATAGACCTCCCCGAGTCCGAAAAACACGATTTTGGAATTATGTCTGTCTGTGAGCACGATGACTCGAAAACTATTAGAGCTAAGGGGGTTGAAATTTGGTATGTGGTTTTTTGTAGGTTTCTGTCAAATTTTGAACGAAATTCGTCCACGGCAAGTCTGTCTGTCCGCGTTCATGTGAAAACTATAACTCAAAAACTTGAATAGCTAGATGGATAAAATTTGGTACACAGTTTCAGCATCGGGAATGTAGGTTTGTATCAAATTTTCGACCAAATCCGTCAAAGGGTTGACTGTCTGTATAACCGCATACTTTTTAACGCAATAACTTCTTTAAAAAATTTCTTTGACAAATGAAATTTGGTATGTAGCATTCTCACCTTAATGGTAGATTTGTGTCCAATTTTTGTCTCAATCGGTTAAAAAAAAGTTGTTCAAATTGCAATTTTCGTTTTCTTTGTCTTACACCCAGCTCTATTGGTAATCACGCCGGCTTCTAATTCCACTTCCGCGTTGGACGACCTTCGGACATCGTGGTATGACGTTTCGCTTATTTTTTTTTTCCTTCTCCACTGCGTTAGGGGTTCTTGTTCGTTTTACTGCCTATGAATATTTTCCGATGGTCAGTATTGTCCCACTTGAAAGTTTGCAATTCTTGTTGTGTTGCTGCAGCTGCACAAGGCCGAGAGTTGTCATAAAATCAACACAATCACTGAGTCCACGTCTCTTGTTTTGGATAGTGCGCCGAAGACTTTTTTTAATTCCTTGACTTTTTTTGGTTTGGTGTCTTTTGTTTTTGTTGAGATATACCCAAACGTTCTTTACTTTCTGGACGACCCTAGTATCCGGGATACCACTGATACAACCCCCCGGGGGGGGGGGGGGACACGAGTATGCGGATGAGAAGTCGCTGGATAAATAAAGGGGTAGCACACTATGTATTTCGTCGACTTTTTTCCTTGGACAATCAAAAACGATTTCGTCTTTCGGTCGATGGAACGGGTTTTTTCATCGCGGAAAGTGATGCTTTTTAGGATATCCAGCTATAGCGAGTGCTTTCAATGCAAGGACAAAAACTCGACATCACTTTTCCGCGTTGAAAAAACCCATCGACCGTAAGACGAAACTGTTTGATTGTCCGAGGAAAAAGGTCGACGAAGTACGTAGCATGAGGGTTCTAGCTTCCCTGGTGGCCATAATGATAGTGTGGGTTGAGTTACCCCTCACCGATGGCGGCACGTACCTCCTTCGGGAGGGAACGGGCGATGGCCGTTGGAATTCCGACCTCAGGAATCCGAGCTGCTGCAGCGATCGGTCGACAACGGACGTTACAGCTTGGCAAGGGTAGCTCTCTTGTGGCTAGTATGAAGCTACATTTGAATTTAATAACATTAAAAGAAATTGCGGTATGTAATTGTGGTTGGTAAAACAGGGGTAAAAAATTGAGAAGAATTTTTCAGAATCTAATTTTAACACGTGCCGTGCCAAGCCGATTTTGCTCGACATTTCATTTAGGCTATTTGTTATTTTGACTAATTAGATGGATTTTTGAAGATTGATATCTCGTCAACCCATAGCTTGTTTATTGTAATTATCACGTAGTGTACCATTCATGGCACACGTGGCGCTGCGATCAGTTTTAACTTTTCGATTTGTTTGTACCACCTGTGCCGTCGATGGTATCCTGGCCTGAATGGAAAGTTTAGCGTGTACCATCCATGGTACACGTGGCACGGACGGTGTTAAAAAATAAAATCATATAAGTTTTTAACTTTTTTTAAAACTTGGACTATTTACTTAAAGGCAAAATTAATAAAACCAGATTTTTTACACACTCTTTTATTAGTGTGCTAAAAAGTAATTTTTTAAATTTTTGATTATTTTCAACACTCGTTTTTAATTTATAATTCTTTGTTATGGTTTCTTGAAATTATTGGTTTCCAGAATTCGCAGGTGCGCCTCTAGTATGGAATCAGAATTTAATGGAATGAATGATTTACTAGCAGATAAGTTCTGAAAATATTAAAATAATGTATTGTCGTCAAGGGTACGCTGGTGTACAAAATTTCAGAACTCGAGTCCGTCAGGAAGAGGCCGAAAAATCGATGACAAATTTCATCTTTACAAACATGAAACAAGATAAATAAAATTGTTTCAAAAAAAGACAATTTTTCAGAACAAACAGTAAAATTGGGACATTTGCTCGCTTAAATTTTCTGCTGAAGGTTTTTTAAATTGGCATCGGAAATAACAAATTCGTTTTTCCTTTAGCAGCTGCATATTCAATTCAACTGCGTTACGTCAGCAAAGTAAACTTAGCTTCGGAATGTAGGAGCATTAGCGTGGTGATATTTTTAAAACACGCATATGATGATTCGTCGAAATTTGCTGATAAAATTCTTAGTCGCACTTTGAAAAAGAAAATAATAATAATGCAAAATTATGTAAAGTTAATCTCTTACCAGGTGTGCTGTAGGGATTAAATGATTTAAACATTTATTTTTGTAAAATCACTGAATTTTAAGTATATGTTTGTACGGTATATACAAGGTGCCCACCCTAATCGTGGCCCAATAGCTAATATGTAAACCATTACAGATGGGCATGTATTTCCAATTTGAAAAATCCCTAAAGGACGTAAAAATATATATTTTATGTTGTTTGAGTCAATACATGTGCTACTGAAAAATTACGAAGTTTAGATTTACTAATATACTGTCTCTTGGTCCTATTAGTCATATTTAGTAAAATATTCTTGACACACCTGCATTTTAAAGAAAAGAAGTTCCACTCCTTTGCCGCTAAAACTGATCGATTTTTGAAGCTTTGAGCATCATTATTTTAGACGATTTTAAACCATTTATTTCAATGGTCGCTTCGCGGAAGATCCGCCAATAAAAGAGCAGTGCTTGCTCGAGGCGGCCGTTAATTGGCTTAAAATAATGAAATTCAAACTTTCATAACTCGGTCAGTTGTAGACGCAGAAAACTGGAACTTTTTTTGTTTTAAAATGTTATTGTGTGTTTTGCTAAATATTACTAATATGACTGAGAGGTTTTACAAAAATTTAGATTTCGTAATTCTTTCAGCAATACATTTAATGGCTCAAAAAAGATGAAATATAATTCTTTGTTATTTAAAGCATTTTTCCAATTGGAAGTACATTCTTATCTCTGAAGTTTTAGAAACTAGCTATTGGGCCACGATCATAGTACCTAACCTGTATAATAAACTGTTTTCAGCGTCGATGCATTAAATTTGGTGGGTTATCTCATAGTGATATAGTCTAAACATTTTGAAAATTTTCAGATGCCATTTTGAAGTTTCTGTTGATAGATTTTTTTTTTCTCTTCCTGTACAAATCAATACAATGTTCGGCATATCAGACTCTGCGTTGAATATTTGATTTTTTTTTTCTTTTGTTATTTATTTTTATTCAAGACGGCATTTAATTCTTTCAGATATGAATTCATTTGAAAATTGAATTGATTTGAGCGTTAACATTTTGTACGTGTAACTTCCGGCTGGTTGATTAAAATAATTCCTCCCACCCAACCACCAAGTCTCGGTTAAATTTGTGTATGTAAAAATAATTAAATTCAAAAAATTAAATAAATTTTACAGGGAATAAATATACAATACAGGGACAATCAAGAGGTCCATTAATAGGATTGGCGGTTAATGCGAAAATAACCGGTGTTTGGTTATTCAGGTTTTTTTCACCTCCGGTTTAACGTGGCGGTTATAACCGCTCAAAATAACCGGTGTTTGGTTATTCAGGTTTTTTTCACCTCCAGTTTAACGTGGCTGTTATAACCGCTCAAAATAACCGATTTTAAGTGATTCAGGTTTTTTTCACCTCCGGTGTAACGTGGCGGTTATAACCGCTCAAAATAACCGGTGTTTGGTTATTCAGGTTTTTTTCACCTCCGGTTTAACGTGGCGGTTATAACCGCTCAAAATAACCGGTTTTTGGTTATTTAGGTTTTTTTTACATCCAGTTTAACGTGGCGGTTATAACCGCTCAAGAAAACCGGTTTTTGGTTATTCAGGTTTTTTCACCTCCGGTTTAACGTGGCGGTTATAACCGCTCAAAATAACCGGTTTTTGGTTATTTAGTTTTTTTCTAACCTCCGGTTTAACGTGGCGGTTATAACCGGTGCAAATAACCGGTTTTGGGTTTTTTTTTTATAAAATAAACGCTGTTTGTAGACAAAATTTTTTATTAATATTGCTTTTACAGGAAATCAATCCAATGGCTAATATTTATCTGTTCATAAAGACTCTTTCAGTAATCCGTTAACCAACAGACTCCTCGAGGAAGCGGTTGTCGTTGATTGGCCTAAGATGATGATCTTCCGATCCGGTTTTTTTACCCGATTATTGGATTTTTACAAAATAACCGGTTATAACCGAGACAAAAAAAATAACCGAAACAAACAAACAAAAAAAGGAAGGTTTTTCCCATCCCCAGTCCATTCTTGGAATTTCTGTTGCCTTCTATTGTTCCATTTTTTACTTTAATAATTCATGAAGGAAACATACTTAAGCATGAATAATTAATCTAACTAATCTCTCAAAAACTATCATATAAAAAAAAACTAAATCATTTTAATGCCTTTTAATTGACTTTTTAGATAGTGAGTGTATAATTGCTCTATATTTATAATTAATACTATGATGCATTTCACAATAATAGCTCTCTTGAAACAGAAAAATGGTATTCCAACCTTAAAAGTTTACGGTTTCTTTTGGAAGTATTGCTTGGTAAGAAATGAGTTTTGGAAACAGTTGTGCGTTTAAAAAACGAATTTAATAAGAAAATGGAGTAGAATACTCAGAGAAAAGAAATCCATCTGAAACATTTGTTTTCTTTTACTTTGCTCTATTATACGCGAATTAAGCGTTTCTCTGAGGAAATTATGGTAGGAATTCGTACTTTGATTTAATACATAAATACTGAATTAATTTGCCCAAGAATTGTTTATTAAAAAGTTGGATTTTCAATTTTTTAAAAAAAAATAATCTTCACAGCAAATGAAAGCTTAGTTTTAAAAAAAGTAAAAATTTCATTTTCTTGTACCGAACGTTCTCTGTTATTTGCTTATGAAAATAATTTAGAACTTCAGTATTTATTTAGTTTGTGTATTTTTAGCGCAAAAATGAGAAATTTCCTTTCCAAATTCGTTATCTCTTTTTAGTTATTATTATTATTATTTTACTATAAAGATTTGTGTAACTGCTTCTCAAAAAAGTCATCATCAAATTACCTACGAAATCGTTTGATATTCATTCCTATCATGAATGCGATGCTTTCTCTTTATGAGGCTTCGGTGGATTTATTTTTTACCACAATCTTTTATCTCTATTTATAGTGGCTCAAACAATTAAGGTTACACTTCGTCTTTTGCTCAAATTAACACTTTGTATGGTGAATAATGCGCAAAAAATATAATTATAACAAAACTTTTTTCCGAGGCATTAAACTATGGAGATTTTATTTTGAGTATACACAAAATAAATTCATTAAAAATCATATTATTTATACAGCTTTAAAACTTGATTAGGCAAATTTTGCGGTCCAAAAATTGAGGATACACTTATGAAAAATATGTTTAACTACCACTAAATATTTCTTCTTGGCTGCTATTTTAGTCTAATTTTGCGTAATCTTATCTTAAACCTTTTCAACGGTCTTTTTTGTGTGATGAAGATTGTTAGATGAACTTAAAGCCAAACTTTTAAATGGAAAAGGACTTCTCGAAGAGAAACCAGTATTAATGTAAGGAAATTCGTATTAAGATTATTTAAAAAAGGAAAATCTTATCGTGAAATAGCAAAAATTGTTGGCAGAAGCCACACGTATGTCCAGAAAATCATTGGAAAATTTAAAAGTGATGGATTGATTGAAATAAAAGTGGAAGAGGAAGGAAATGTATTCTGAGTGATGTCGCAAAAAGGGAAAAAAAGGATGTGCAGTCAAACTTGCTCTTCAGAAACTTCGCAAATCATTGGCAGAAGTGTAAGTGCTGAAACTGTGCGAAATGTAATTAGACAAGCTGGATATAAAAGTCGAGTTGCTAGAAAGAAACCGTTCATCAGCTTGCAAAATCAGAAAAAGCGTTTGGAGTTTGCAAAAACTCATCAATTAAAGACCAATAACTTTTGGAATAAAGTTATATTTAGTGATGAAAGTAAATTCAACATTTTCGGCAGTGACGGCCGTCGTACCGTATGGAGAAACCCTAAAACCGCTTTGGCTCCACAAAATTTACGTCCTACAGTTACACATGGTGGTGGCTCCGTCATGGTTTGGGGTTGTATGGCTTCAACCGGGGTAGGAAATTTAGTTTTTATAGATGGAATTATGAACCATATAGTTTACTTGGATATACTTCACAACAATCTAAAAGAAAGTGCTAAAAATTTTGGTTTAGACGGAAATTTCATATTCCAGCACGACAACGACCCCAAACACACGGCACGTAACGTCAAAATGTGGTGTTTTTTTCATTGTAAACAGCAGTTACACACACCATCACAGTCCCCAGACAACAATGTCATAGAAAATCTGTTGGCCACACTCGAAACAGCGGTCCAAAAACACAAAATTAGAAACAAAGCCCATTTAAAACAAGTGTTGCAAGAAGAATGGGGTAAAATATCTTCAGATACCACCAAAAAGTTGGTCGAATCGGTACCACGACGTTTGGAGGACATTATTAAAGCCAAAGGACATGGCAACTAAATATTGACACTTTCTTTGTATGTTAAATATTACAAAAATTTCATTGGTGTATTCTCAATTTTTTGAGGTACAAATCTGCATATGTTTATTTAAAATGCTTCTGAAACTTTTCATTTTAGAAGTTTTTCGTTGATTGCTCTTTATTTTTACTTTAAAGTAAACCATTTTTTATGTGTAAAAATAAAAAGCATGTTTGCACTTCTTGGTTATGTGTTATTTGTATTGAAAGTTGGATTTATCAAGTAAAAGTAAGGTGTATTCTCAAATGTCTGAGGCACTGTAGTTACCTTTCCAAAATCGTTTACATCTATTTAGTTATTATTATTTTGCTATTAACATTTCTGTAATTCCTTTTCATGAGTAATTCATAAATTACCTGCAAAGTCATTTGATATTCTATATTATCACGAATGCAATTCTTTCTGATATCAAGTTTCGGTGGACCTTTCTTTTTCTCAAGATCTTTCACCTCTATTTAGTTATTATATTCCTATAAAGATATCTGTAAATGCTTTTCAGAAGAGAGTCGTTCACAAATTACCTACAAAGTCATTTGTTATTTATTCAATATTATCACGAATGCTATGCTTTTCTTTTTATGAGGCTTCGGTGGACTTATTTTTTCCCCTCAATCTTTTATCTCGATATAGTTACCTTTCCAAAATCGTTTACATCTATATAGTTATTATTATTTTGCTATTAACATTTCTGTAATTCCTTTTCATGAGTAATTCGTAAATTACCTGCAAAGTCATTTGATATTCTATATTATCATGAATGCAATTATTTCTGATATCAAGTTTCGGTGGACCTTTCTTTTTCCCAAGATCTTTCACCTCTATTTAGTTATTATATTCCTATAAACATATCTGTAAATGCTTTTCAAAAGAGTCATTCACAAATTACCTACAAAGTCATTTGTTATTTATTCAATATTATCACGAATGCGACGCTTTTCTGTTTATCTGGATTCGGTGGACTTATTTTTCTCAAACCTTTCTTCCCTAAAGCCGTCCCTTTCAAACTAATTTTAGCTGCGCGTTCGTTGAGTTCAAACTATAAATAATCCGTCCTGACGTTCCAAATTTGCACATACACACTCGGCGTTCCTCGGTCTCCAAAGGGTTAAGATTAAAACTTCTCGGTCATATTTTTTTTTATCTCTGTCACTGACGTCACTTCCGCTGACGTTTCTCTGTGATCCGGAAGCCGCGTGCACGCGCTCGACGTGCAGCAACAGGTGTCCGTTGCTTCTCTCCCTCCATCCCACCCTTTTTCCTATTCTGCATCCTTATTCGTATCTCTGTGACAGACTCGCTGGCGTGTGTGTTTGCATATAAACCACCTGCAGCCATGTGTTTTTCAAAAAATTTTCCACTGCAATCTGATCGCCTGCTGCCCCTATATTGGCGACGAAAACGGAAGAATTATTATTGTTCGGCGAGCACTGGCCTCGTCAATCATTTCCCTGGAAGGGTTGATGTTGCGAAAATTCGTCTTATCGTCTCTGTAAAACGGCATGTTATGTTTTTTGCGACTAAATGTGTGCAAAACCTTTCTTTAGTTCTACGGTAGAAATCCTGCGACTATCGATTAATGTCTGTATGTTTTTTATCATTGAAGAAGTTGTATGTAAAATTTCGAAAAAGATCTTGTTTAAGATTTCTTATTTGGCGACATAAATGAAAATATACTACATTTTACATTACTCGATTCAAGTGTTAAGTTTTCATTTTGCAAATTTCAGACATGCCACATTTCCGCGGAAACGCGGATTTCAGCTTTTTCGCCATCGGATTTTATCATTCTTGGGATAGATGCAAATCTGCATTAAAATTTTTGTTAATGCGTTGGAGGGATTGCGCAGAAGATGCGAGTAGCACGCAAACAAAAACTACGTGCCGTGTGCGCATTCAACGTAATATCAGATCTGATAGATAAAAGAAAAATGCACATTGAAACATATTCTTCAATGCAGAGTCAACATAATATCAATGCATC
>BGPR01052930.1:0-10509 GCA_013235015.1 Araneus ventricosus | reverse complement strand
ATTGTATTTATTGTAAAGTTTAGATTTAAATCACTAAAAAATCAATTAAAATATTTTCATTTGTTGGGAAATTAAGGGACGGAACTTAATTAAATATGTAAAAGCTTAGCGAGTGGAATATTTTATTGATAAAAATTCTAAAGACTGGTAGGAATTCTAAGAAGAAAATGTGTCTTAAATTAGTTAACTACACGCAGGTAGTTCCATGATAAAATTAATTAACTATTATTTATTTTTATTTTGATTCTTCGAAATCGATGTTATTCCTTTTGATTATTACAAAAATGACAGATCAAGTCTGATAGCAACCGTTATATTGCTTATAAATTAATTAATTATGTATCATTCTAAATTTTTTTATTTTCTTTCAAATCGATTATTTTATTCTTTCGTTATTCAACAATAATAATAATAATAATAATAATAATTAATAATAAATAAATGAAAATTATTATTAAGAAAAATATTTAATTCTTTTGAGTAGTCAGTAAAGTTTCAGTTTGGAAACCAAAGCAGGGTATTTGTGACCCTTTCCAGCAGACGAACGTCCCCTTGTATCCACTTTGTTTTGACTAGTTGAAATAAATTCTTAGCTTTCTGGTAACAGAGGCAAACACCAGCTAAGCATCACTCCCACATTGTGAAACAACGGACGAGAAGCATTCCTTTTTTCCCCGCGAGACAAAATCCGCTGAGAAAAAAAATTGGTATTGGGATCCCTTTCCTTGAAACCTGACAGAATTATAGCTTTCCCTTGGTTCCAAAAGCCCTTTGACCTCTTTATTAGTCTTCAGGTGTAGTAAGGATAGTGTGTGGACCTTGTTTATCTTAACTCCTCCAGGCATCGAATGGAGTGACAGTTAAAGATGTTTTGAACAGTCGGGTCTATGTGGCACCACACGTGTCAAAGCAGAAAGGACATATGTTGTTGTCCTCTTTTCTTGTTATGAAAGAGTTTTGCATTTTGTGGAGTCATCATTTATTCTAATTTGATTGGACGCGGGAGGTTACTTTTTCAAGAGCAATATCGAAAACTCTTAAAATTATGTTTAATTAGTTAATTTTCATCCCTTTTTAGAATTTAACAAATAAAATATTTTAATTGATTTTTAGTGATTTAACTAAACTTCACAACAATATCCTACATCCCCGGGAAGAAAAATTTTTATGCAATAAAAATTTTTCTTGACAAAAGTCTGATGCAGCCATCACAATAACAACAGAATCTGAAATTTACGAGCACAATAAGACACTAAAATCCATATAACAGAGAATGGCCTTAAGATACGTTACATTAACAATAAAGGAATAACACACTGAATATATATATATTCAGTGTGTATATCATCATATTCATATATATATATATATAGATACATATATATTGATGATTTATATGTACATATCAATCATATATATTGATGATTTCTGTTTAAAAACTTCTAATGCTTTTTCTATCCCCATTGAATTTTTCATTGAGTGGAAATGGAATCTTGATTACCTTTTGAAAAAGTCTTTCTCCTTCCATTATAATAATTCCGAATGTTTTGATTCTTTTAGATTTTCTAATATTAAAATTGCTATTGAAGACTTCAAAAGTAAATTCATCATCACTCCTATCGACAAAGCTTCCAATAACTATGCTTTTATTTGCAAACAGCATTACTATAATCTTCTGGATAAGGAACTTCAAAATTCAGCAACATACAAAAAAGTCCAACTTTAATATGAGTACAATATCCAAAAAAATTCTTGCTTTCTATAAATTCTTCAAAATTAAGAAATTCAATTTTTGCTTTCCTTATATTACTATTAATCCAAAATTTCATAAAAATCCTATTTCTTATCGTTTTATCACTTGTGAAACTTCTTCATACATGAAGCAACCTGGTTACATTTTCTTCAATCTGTTAAATAAATTACTGAATGTCATTTGTTCAGAAGGTTTCACTTGGATTATTAACAATAATAAACCGGTTATTGATTTCATTCACAATAATAAGAACAGTATTTCTTCTATTGAGACTTTTGACTTCAAAGATCTTTTTACAAGCATTCCCCTAGCCACTCTTCGAGAGGTGCTTAACTCTTACTTTTTTGATTACAAAAGTATTCTCAATATTTCTTTTGAGTATTGGGATAAATTATGTAATTTTTGCATATTTAATAATTTTATTTACAATGGGGAAAGTATTTTTCTCCAATCACATGGCATAACTCAAGGATCTTCATTTTCTTCTATTACAGCTAACCTCTTCCTTCATTATTTTGAGAAGAATTATTTACTTCTTCATCCTCAGGCTTTCAGATTCGTAGATGATCTTATTGTTTTTAATCATGGATCATTTAATATTACGTGGCAAAATATTTATCCTTCAGCCTTGCTTCTTAAACAAACAAACTGTAATCAGTTTGAAGCGGATTTTTTAGATCTGGATATTAAACTTGTTGATAATAACTTTTGTATCGATATTTTTGACAAAAGAATGGATTTTAATTTTTGTGTCAACCGACTTTCATATTGGTCTACTAATATTTCTATTAAGATTTATAGAAACACTATTCTCTCTCAATTTTCTCGCATTAGATCTATTTGTTCGAATGAAATTACAAAATCTAGACAATTAAAGCTTTTGTATGATCAACTTTTAAATAATGGTATTCCCGAAAACTTTGTGCGACGATATCTCAAGCAGTGATTACGGAGCTACTGACAAAGCCTCTTTCTCCTTATCTTTCTCTTTCCTCTGTTTGGCAACGGCGATAACTGGTTTGGCGTTCATTCTCCTCGTGGTCGCGGTAGCGTTTTCCTGGCCATGGTAAGCATATTTCGCTTTATTTTATTATTTTTTATGTTGCGGCTGTTTTTTTATTTTATTCTAGGTCTTTTGTATTCGGATTCTTTGTATTTGTATTCGGATTTTTTGTATTTGATTCTTTTTAAATCTTCTTAAATGTTTTTATATTTTTTATTCAAGAATTCTTCAATTTTCATTTGTTTTGTGCTTTTAGAGGTGATGACGGCAATTTTTAACGGATTTCGTTTGTTGTCAGCAGAAAAAAGCACAAATTAATATCATGAGCGAGCTTCTCTTCCTGACGAGCGGTTCGCTATGATATTTTTCATTTTTTTGGTTTTTTCTGGTTTTTGCCTATTTTTGCCATTTTGTCTTTTTTTTACTGTTTTTGAGTTTTTATCTTGTGTTTATAAGTTTGTTTTGATATATATATATATATATATAAGAATAAAGTATGCAAAAGACGATAAAATTGCAATATCATGACAAAGCTGAAAAAATGTCTGAACTAGCTAAAATGCAGACATGGCAAAAACCCCGCAGAGTTTTCTGCAGGACTCATATGATCCTGTACATTCGAAAATTCAAAATTGACATCCCTAATAAAAAATATAATAACATAACAAAAACCCTCATCCCATATACTAAAGTTTACATGAGAAAAATAAAATATGTTAATGATCCAATATTCATGTATGTGAACACATGGACGAATAAACTCATACCACAATGTATAGGAAACCACTAGCATCAAGAGAAACTCACACTGATCCAATTAAAAGAAAAGAAACATTTTCTCTATATTAAAACATAGAGCAACTAAAAACATAAGTAATAAAAAGAAAAAAAAATTAAATAATGATTCACTAAGGTAAACAATAACACTTAATTACATCAAAATCACATAAAAGAAGTCATTTACTTGTGAAGCAATAACATCTCCACAAAACTTAAGTTCCAAAACAAAAACAAACACCCTAACATGTAACCTATTACGAGTTACAATCTACTAACGAGCAAAAAAATTCCTTTCTAGAAACTGTATGAAGATACACATTTCAACAGAATATGATAAAAACTAATCTATTCACTAACTCATAATATGAACATTTTACTTAAAACAGCTTCACTAACTTATAACACAATAATCATAAATTACTCGTAACATACTTATATTACTAATTAAACGTCATTAATCCATAATATAACTAGCATTACTTCACTAACTCAATACATAAATAACTTAAATGAGGCTCAGAGCTCATTACATGTACATCTTATTGAACTCATATTACCCCATCCATATAAAATAATCGAAATTCCTTCATCATTTCATAACATAACATCTCATCTATATATATATGTGATATTTTAATTTAACTTTCCTAAATAATCTTAACGACACCTCATTTTAAATACTTCTACTTTCAACATAATTAACGCACTATTCTTTTCAAATCACGAGTTTCAAGGGGAATTCCCTATTCTGGGTACTTAAGCGTTCTGCGCATTCATTTCTGCCCTTTTTCACGCCGGGATGTAAGCATTCAACAACAACGCGCCTCGCGGGCGTAAACTTCTGAATTCTAATTTGCCGGTATGAGCCTGTCAACAAATTTAAAATGCTTTTACTTATGAAGAAATGAAACCGATTGATGCCTAAATAAAAGAAGATTTAAAAAATATCATCTCTTCCTTAATGAAAATGGACTACCTTTCACTTTTTTTTTTGTTTTCCTGATGTTTTATATATATATATATATATTACTTAGTCCAACATGTAATGCAAATACTCAACTTTGTATAAACAATGTGAATTTATTCCCAGCAAATTAGCATATATCATAATGATATCACCTTAAGCATAACTGTCCCAGCAATTGTTTTCTGACATTAAGTTCTGTTAGTAATAATAACAACATTATCATCTGTAATATCTTGGACAGTAAATAAGTTTTTCTTTCCAATAAACAAGGTCAAAGAAAAATTTTTTCAAGAAGACCTGAGCAAAAAATATGACTATTCAATATGTGTGCAAAGGTATGGTAAAATTAATATGAGTATTTGAATTTAGAGTGAAGAAAATTATTAGAATTTTGAAATATGAATGAAAAAAGATGATTAACCTGCACAAGGAGTAGAGACATCCGACCCGCAGCTGTCCTACACCCCCACGCAAATTAAAATGACCAGAGAGCAAGAGAAAGTGAGATTGGTACCTAACTACACATCCGCAAACTCATGACTATTATTTATTTTGAATAAAACATTTATTTTATTTATTACTCTATAGAGGTAGAATTCTTAAGAGAAGTTTATAAAAATATTAGATAATTACTCAGATCAACTTGTATTGCAACAACTTGAAAGTTACATATAACTAGACATATAAAAACATTATTCATCTTCCACAATAAAAAGTAAGGGTCGAGCATGTATGAAAGCAATTGTAGAAAATGAAATGTCTCATTTCTGTACATTCCATGCAAATACATACGTATATAAATAAGAACTAAAGATATAAGGATAAAAGTAGAATACTATAATAATATAAAATAGGCAACTCTTTCCAATTATCATGGAGTTGAGTTTATCTGCCAATTCCTGAAATGCAACAGGCACTATATGATCAAAATTGAATACAAGTAAAATTGTAGAATAAAATTAAAATACTCTGTGCAATCAAGTATAAGAGTAAATAAGAATGAGATTAATGACAAAGACTATAAACGATAAATAAAAAGAAAATAGTGTGAATACCTACAGCAGAAAAATATCTACTCAATAACATAAAATTTCAACTTAAATGAAAATCTGGTAAAAACAGAGTTTTATATCTACCACACTAGCAAGAAACATTGAACTTCTAATAAAGTGGAAATACAACTTATCTGAGCATATAATTAATCATAAGGACATACATTCATGCCTGTTGTGAAGAAAAGACATAAGAAAATAAGGACAAATCACATGTATTTAATTCACTAAACTACATATGATTCCTATATCAAAATTAAAAAACCAGCAAGATAAGAGAAGACAATACAAAACTTCTTTTAGTATAATTTTCTCTTGAAACAATTATTCATCAGAATTAAACTGACTGTGATCAATATGAGTATTAAACTAAAATTAATGTAAAACACTGCATGAAACATATTCTGTATTAATTGTACTTCACAAAGCCAAGAGTATCTCTAGGGTCTTAAGCCATAAGTCCTTGTTATAGTAATTTGTTTATTAGTAATTGGATTTTTTATTAATAATAGAATAATATTTTTATCAATTAACTACGAGTAGGCAAGTTTGTTAACGGTTGTATGAAAGGAATATTTAAAATAATTGTGTGATCATGAGGTTGATTTTGGAGCTTCAGATTACAAATAGGAGTATTTGGGTTCCTCACGTTCGGAATTATTTGTGTATTGTTGAATGCTGAACATTCTGAATTGACAATTGATTACTTTGAATAGTGTTTGAAATCACATTTGCTGATCATCCATCCAATCTTATAAGGCAAATGTATAAATAAGATATAATTCTTAAAATCTCTTCCTCATTTGAACAGTATCATTATCAACATTATTTGTACTCATAACCTCATTATCCTCATCAGCAAGTGAATTTTCAGGGATTGAACTGTTGGAAAAATTTCTCTCCTTTTCACCTTAATTAACTCATTGATACAGAAAGATTTTGTTTATTAGTGGGTTCATTAACATGTTTTATCTGAAATTAACAGGAGAAAAAATTGTTTTCACACTCTAAATAGACCTTCATTTAATTCTTATGCAAATTTCTTTGATGTATGAATTTTAATTTTGGTGTGTGCAAATAACCAAATCTCCTACCAAAATTTGTTTGCATCTAGGTCTTGATTTATTTTATCTTTCAATATCAACTACTGCTTTTTCCAAATTATCTTTTATTATAGCGAAACTAGTCTGAAGTTCTATTCAAGGCTGACGAGCATAACCGTTAGGGGTGTCACTGTAAGATCTTTCTTCTGAAAATATTATGTCATATGGCAAACTATGTCTCTGTAGGTAAAAAACGACGGGGTCTCTTTTTATTGTTCTATGAATGCATTTCGGTATGCCATGAGTGCCGAGGACATGTTCAACCAATCTTCCTGTGTCACTGGAAAACTAGATAATAGATGAGAATCTATTAAAGTTTTGTTTAACCTCTCAACAAGACCGCTGTTTGCGGGCAATAAGCTAATGTGGTTAATTTTAATCCCTAATTTTTTTATGGAATTTACCCATACCTCTGAAATAAAATTAGAACCTCTATCTGAGTAGAGAACTTGCATTAAGCATGCCTGGAAATGAAGTCCATTAAAACATGAGCTACTGTTGAGCTCTGAAATAAGCTGCAAACTGATAGGCTTCTGCATAACGTGTGAAGTAGTCAGAGATGACTATAATCCATTTGTTACCATTATTGAAGTAAACTAAAGGGCCTAGCAACATCAAAAGCACATTTTTGAAAAGGAACTGCAGTTGGAATTCTCTGGATGGGGCCTTGTCATGTTTAGCATAACCACGCCTTTGAATGCTTTTTTTGAGGAAGCAATATAATTTTAACTTGTCGAAATTGACCTCTCCCAAAGTAATTTTTCTGGAATTCTTCTCATTGTTCGAGATAAACCAGGATGCAACCATCAATATTATCAGACATAATTGCAAAATTTGTGAACTAATGACTGTGGAAACAAGTTTAGTATTTAATTTATGCCTACCTGACATATTGTTATTTTTACATAATAACAAATTATCTTATGAAGAACTGAGGAGACTTTGGAGAAACAAAATTGAATTGCTTGGACTTAATGTTTTGACAATAGGGATCTTTGTTTTGTTTTCATTAAGTTCAAGGAATAGAGTAGGTGGGGAAAAACTGAACACATCAAATTGGGCATTAACATTGTGTACTTCTTCTGAATTTGTACTATCAGACTGCTTATCTGAAGGACATGTTGCCTGGAAAGGTAATCAGCCATAAAATAAGTAGGTCTACCAGGTTTATATACAATGGTATTATCATACTGTTGGAGTATCAAGAATCAACGAGCAATTTTGAACTCGATAAACATTGCTATATACCTTAAAGTGCGCCCCATAAATAGTTTTAAATGCGTTATTGCAAAAAACAAACAAGGGCCAAGCATTCTTTCTCCACGGTGGCATAGGTAATCTCTGAGGGACCAGCTCTGAGGCATAAATGCAACGGGATGATGGAAACAGGAGGATCCTCCTGGACTCAGACACATCCCAAGGAATATTTACTACTCGCGTCAGTGAAAAAGAAAAAGCAATCTCGAGAAATCAGGAGATGCAAACATGGTTCCGTGAGAAGATAATTCTTTCAACAACTTAATGTCTTTTGTTCATCCTCTCACCCTACAAAATGATGATACTTTATCTTTAGTTAGGTTTACAATGGTAAAGCAATTTTGAATAATTAGGACAAATTTCCTGTAAAATCTAGTAAGTCCCAAATGACTCATTTTTTTTCTTTGAATTAGGTGGGAGAGAATCTTTATAGATTTTAAATTTTTTTACCATCAGGTAGTACTTTCCTTCCTTAACTGTAAGGACCTAAAAAATGTGATCTCAAATTAAAGAAAAGCACATTTACTAGGTTTATCCTTTAAATTTGCAGTGAGTAATTGAAAATCTAATCTAAGTCTAGCTGAATGTTGATCAAAAATCATTCAGCTATAATATGTCATCTATGTAACAGCCTATCTAGATCACTTAAACCATTTAATACTATACTCATAGAGTCTTTGGAAGCTAGGAACTAGAATTACTCAATCCAAAGGTAATCTTTTGTCTGAATAAACCAAATTGGTGGTGATTCCAGTTAAATGAGTTGAATTTGGGGTGAAGTAACATTTGGTGAAATCCAGATGTCAAACTAATAGTTGTAAAAATATTTTGCCCTGAGCAACATGTCTATTATCTCAATTGCAGCTAGGAGGGGAAATTATCTGGAATGGTCTTATCATAAGTTTACGCAAGTCTGCAGCAAGTCTGGTAAGTAAGGATCATCACTTTTCTTAACTAAAATACTGGTGCCGCATAAGCAGATTTGAGGGCTGAATACACCTTGACGTTTCATTTGATTTTAGAATTGATAGGGCACGTATGGTTTTCATTATAGGAACCGGATCGATGTCGTATCTCAAAGGTACAATTCCACATTGTCCTAGCTCAGAAAGAGATCTTGAGCAAATATTGAACTCATACGGTTTAACAATTTAATGACTTTAGATTTTTAGTCTTTGATAGGTGATCAAAATCTAAAGTTTTATCCTAATCAATATTCTAATTTACTATTTGGGACAAATGTGCTTACACTTTCTACATTTGACACTTCAAAGGAATAGGCAAAGCCTGACGATAATCAGTACTCTTTTATTTAATGTTAAGGGTTTATCCTCAAGATTAAGAACTAATGCCAAACATATGTTATTTTCCTTAAAGTTTATATTACCTTGCAATCAATATAGAACTAGTTGGCAAGTTAGATTTTTTCAAGAAGAATTATATTTCCAATATCAAAATATTATTAAATATCATCACTTTATATCAACATATCTCTGAGAACCTGGAGGTATTAAGGTTTTGTAAATGCTCTTCCTAAATAAGAGGTTCTGCTGCTTTTGTTTACTTTAACATTTTGATCTTTAAGTGCATTTGAATTTTCATTTAATGAATTATCAGGTTTCATTTCATGTTGAATGTTGGTTCAAAACCATAGGATAGGCCCTTTTAAAATTTATTTATACAAACATCATTTTTGGATAGTATTCTACCCACAATTTATCATCACAAAATTGAAATAATTTTAAGAAATTGAAACCTAGAATAACTTCAAATGCTGGAGAAAGATTTGAATTAGAAATTACAAATTGAGCTCTTGGTAACCCAGTAGCTGGCTAAGTATTCTAAAACATGATTTGAAATCAAGGTTGTTCCTGAGACAAAGTTTTTAATTCAATAGGTGGTGTCTCGTAATATTTTATAATATTTAATATGTTGAACCATATCTATAGATAAAAGTCTGTATGGCTACCCAGTGTCAATCAAGGCATTGTATTTTATCTTATCAATATCAACAGAAATTATTGGTAAAATTACAGGGAAGAAAACTCAGTACAATATTTAGGATCAAAGGGCTTCCTGTGAAGCCAAGATGATCCACTCTGGCTTCTCCTACAACTATTTAAAATCCATTACTTTCTATTTTGTTGTGTACCAACTCTTCTACTATTTGAGTTTTATTATTTTGCCTTCTGCTATTTTTGATTTGTTTGGCTCCTATTATTATCTGCCTGCTCTTGATTGGTTTCATCTGGACAGATTGGATTTTGTTGACCATTATAGTACTTGGATTTTGCCTCTAAAGTTAAAATCTTTTGCTTGGATTTTGATTTGCTTGACTATCTTAGATTTTGATAGCAGTTTGGTGCACAAAAGTCTCTGCTTAGAGCAATATGTGCATGTGATGACCTGTGGTCTGAAATTTCTTTGTTGGTCAGTACCACTTTTGTAAATAACGGTCTCTGAGGTGAGAGTTTGTACTAAAGGATACTAAATCAAGTGATTTTTGCATAAGTCTCAGTGGTTGTTTTTGAAAATTTTCTCAAAGTCATTATTTTGTAGTATATAGCAATACGTAACTGAACGTATAATAACAG
>BGPR01052929.1:0-10509 GCA_013235015.1 Araneus ventricosus | reverse complement strand
CAAATTTGAGAAAGCTGATTATTTATAATCTCTGATCTGATTTTGTATCACATTACATCTTCAATGCCATTGCAGCTCAACTATTCGTAGATATACTTTCGATTTGTGCATATATGTCATTCATTGCATTCTTTATCAAAATTCACTTTCGATGCCTCAGATGGTTCTTTCCAATCTTAAGGGAGACAGCATACCTTCTTTATTAAAAACTGTGAAATGTAACTAATATTAAAAAAGCTAAGTATATACAATTTTAGGTATTAATTTATTTGATTTAAAAAATTAATGAGAAACATCCAAATTAATTGAAATCCGACAGGAAAATATATTTATTCCCTCAAAATTAATAAAGTGTTTCCGCACAATATGCTTTAATATACATACATGTTAAGTTACTTATTTTGGATTATTATTTCTTCTCACAGAAGACTACTATACGTTTCTTGCTTCTGTGAAAAAAATAAAGCTGATTATTTCTCTTTTTTCACAAAGAGCTGAATCCTAAAGTCGGTACAGCTGGATGGAATTGCATTAACACTACAAAAGAAATGGTATGAAAAGGCGGTAAGTTGCTTCAAAGACCACGAAGCTCTTTCTTTATGTAGTTCTTTATGTAGTGTTTCTGAAAGCTGGGAAATCACTCGACTATGGCTGTATTCAAGGAAACCAAATTTTTTGCTTCGTTTCATTCATGACTTAGGAAAGCGCTTCAAGAATAAAGAGGATGACAAAAAATATATAGCTTTACCCAAAACCTGACTGTATAATCCTCAACAAGCATTAGATTTTTTTATCAATGTTAGAGCGTGTAATACAACGAATTTATTCTGTTAGACACCATATATTCTTGAATTTTTATAATTGATAAAATGAAATCCCATGATTCCTATATACTTTTGGTACACAATTAATTAATTTAAATTATGCATAAATTAGATATGAAATGTCTAATATTTCTCAGAAGTTGAAAGTGAAATATTTTAACTTAAAATAATATCCATAATTATATTTGGTTACTTAATAAAATGAATTGAGTAAATTGCTTTAAAGCCAATAGAGCTCTCTCTTCATACATAATTTATGAAAAACTAACAGTTACTGAACTAAAGCTGCATCTTATGGTTCCAGATATTATATCATACATCGTTTTCTCCATTTCTCAGGACTGATTTTTATATACGAAAGACATGTTAGAGATGCAATGATTTCTTGTAATGATATATCAGAAAATATATATAATAAGCCTGACTAACAATTTTTATATGGTTATAATGTAAAATTCATGTACTTTTTTGTGATTAATAAAATGTGTTTGAATCTTTTGGTGCGTTAAGCATTTTGTACTTTCTAAGTGCAATTAGAAGTGCCAAAATTAAAGCAAAAACTCATTAGAATGTAGCTAGATTTAATTTATTTTAAAGTATTTTTAGCAATTTTAAGCCATGCTGACATATATTTACAAATAATTTTGTGCCATGCAAGGAAAAAATTGTATCAATAATTTATATAAGTAAGGTCAAAATAAAATAAGAGATAGAATTTAATTAACAATTTAAGTTAAATTTAAATAAAATATTATTAAATCTTTTCATGAAAAGTTGTAAAATATAATAAAATGGTTTCTTGTTTCACACCAATAACTAGCATCGTAGTTCTTAGATAAAGATTAAATTATCTCTAATATTTAATTATTTCCATTGGATTAAAATAGTTATGCTTTTTCAAAAAAATAGTCTTCGTATAATTATGGTTATTTTTAAGTATTTTGATCTTTGTAATTAGTTCTTAAAGAAGAGATTCTGTTGGAAAGATGGAAAAAGCATTATCATTTTGGAAACTAACAGAAATAAAAGTTTTAACATAGCACACTAATTGTACATTATACTATACTTATCAAATGATTTTGAAATTTTATTACCATTACAGTAACATTTATTACTCTAAAAAAATCATTACACTAACAATATATCATATTTATCAAAAAATTTCGAAAGTTTATTTGACAGGCTCTATAAAAAAATAATCCAGTGTATGCTTCTTCTTAACATAAAACAAAAGGATAAATGTTGAAAAATGTTCTTGACATTCAGCCAAAATATATAAATCTTAAAATTCTTTCAGAGAAAGGATGCTACGTATTATTTTCCAGATTATTCTTAGTTAAATGATTTCAAGTAAATTTGTTTGTGCTATGTAATTCTTCCGAAATTCTCAGGATTTCTGATGATATTTACACATCAAGAGTGAAAAATGAAAATCATAGATTGGGACTGTGCAGTTAACATATTTGAAATATATCAACTAGCCTGATCTTGGCATTCCAACAAAGAATTTTTAAAGAGTGAAAGGTAGTTTCAAAATATGATTAAATATTCTTGCAAACAAACTGAAGCAAAGTGCCAAAATTTTCATTTCTAATATTATTACTTATAAACTTGTGCAAAATGAAAACAAAAATTATTTCTAAAAATATCATATGCAGGAAATTTAATTAAAAACTTATTTGAATAACTGCCGTTTTCTCTATCTAATCGAGAATGAGCATTTTAGAATTAAAAAAAAATGTAACTAGGGATTTGCTTGCAAAGAAAAAGAAACAAGGGGAAAAAATGTTCTCCAAGTTTCTTTTTATCGTTCCTTGCAGAATTTTTATATCTAAAAGCAGAACAATAAATCACACCTGTTAAAAAAAGAAATTCTGTTCTTCAACAAAATTAATGTGAAATATTTTGCTCCCAGAGAGTAATTAAGTCGTTAGTGTGTAAGCTTAAAAAATAAAACAGATTTTTTTTTTTCCTTTTTCTAATCCAAACGAGGAATGAAATTTTACATTCTTCTTTATTCAAATCTTACAGGGCATTTTCTTCTTTGTTCTTTCATTCTCGCTCTGAGCAAGGTAATTACGTCAAATTATCATAAGTGATTACGATATTCCTTTTTTTTATTTTCTGAGTTTGTTTTCTTCGATGTTGAAAGTATTATGTGTTTTTTCTTCGCCCTCCAAGAAAAGCACCGTGGCTCTGCTGCGACATAAAAGAACAAGTAGATGCATTGTGCTTTCCTTTTGGTAAAAACTACTTCATTGGTTTTGAATTTAACATGGTGATGGATATAATTATAAATGGGAAAATTCAAGACCACAATTTATTAGAAAGTAAACCGGCTTCAATAGTAATAAGTTGATGATATTATTAGATTTTCCCTTCCACCTTGTTTAGTGAATTTGGAAACTATTACTTCTATTTAGAAACCAATTTAGAGACTATAATTTAGAATTTCCAGTTTAAAAAGTATATAGTCCTTTTTAAATAGACTATTTCCCTCATATTTTGCCCTTTTATTTAAGTAGTTTAATTTTGCTCTTTACAAAATACTTTGCTAAAATGTTAAAATAGTGCTATAAGATATCTTAGATATTGAATAACAATTATTCCTTTTTTTATGAAATCAAAAAATATATTTTGCATTACATAAACAAAACATTTTCTGATTCATTCGCTTGTGATAACATTATTGGGGAGATAAATTAGTTTATTTATACCTTACGTTCCTTTATATGAAACAAAATCCTGAGGTATGATTTGAATTTGAAAATTTTATTATGTTATTCACATTCAAATGCACCTCTTCGAGTTAATGATGGAGTTTATCGCTTATTTCTCATTGTGAGAAAGGACGTGATGTCACACCTTAGTTTAAGATGATGTGAGTTTGGATATTAAATAACACGTGCAAATACAGTTATAATGTAACTATGACATCAAAGGACTTAAAAGATTTATCAGGATCTTATTATTACTTATTAAGTTAATTGTGAAAGGGTTTGAATGACATATCTTTTAACATGACTTTTTCAAAATTCAAGAAGTCATTGGAAATATACCTTGTTATTTTAAACTCGTTTCGGGTGGTGAAGATAAAATTTGAATCGATGTGCTCAGTTCCCAAAATCTCCTCAGTATAGCTGCGAATTGTTTTGATGTATGGCGTCGAAAAGGCGGGAATAAGGAATCATAAACATGGCATGTGGGTAAGGGGCATTCATGCGTCAACTTTATTTGCCAAGCCAATCAATTCTTTGATATCAAAACATAATATTCTCGCAATGGATCCACATTTTTTAATTACTGAAAACCCAAGTGTCACGTTATCTAGATGAAATTATTAAATATTACTTAAATTCGGAAATACTTTATGTGCTATATTAAATAACATTTTGCTTCCTACAGATAATTATTATTGTAGATTTGTAAAGCACATAATTTCTTTGGTTGACGTACGTTTATTCTTTAAATTTCCTCAATCTCATCTTGCCAAAGTCCATTTATAAATGGAAGACGCTTTCAATTTAAAAACTTATTTTCTATTTACTCCCACTTTTTATATCTTTGTATGTAAAGGAGAAGAACTGTTTTCATCAAACTTTTAAATAGAAATCTTATCGCGGGTCCATTCATTGTACAATACACGACAAAGAATAAATAATTAAAATGCAGTTAAATGATTTTATACTAATGTTAATTAATATGCTACACTGGATCGAAGGTTATGAAATACTGAAGCAAGTGTATAGTAGGTGTCTGCAAAAAGCATATATATAGCATCATAGGTGGGCTTCTCTTCCTGACGAGCGGCTTGCCATGATATTTTTCTACTTATAAAATTTTTGTCTTTTGTTTCTTGTATGTTTTAATTTTTTGTCTTTTGTGTCTTGTATGATGTTTTTTTTTGTCTTTTGTTTCTTGTATTTGATATATATGTTACCGGCAAAGTTTGAAATCCGGCATTCTATAGAATACCTAGGCATTGTATATAATGCCTAAAACTAGCAGGCAATGTATGAAACGATTTATATTTCACACATTTAATAGGCATTCTATAGAATGCCAAATGACAAACCGGCAAAGTATGAAATAAATCGCCAATTTGATTATATAAGAAATAAAGTTAAGTGCAATTCAAAATTAAATTATTTGCTTCCTTGACGTAATAAGTAGATTCACAATTTATTTTGTTTTCTTTAATAAGAAATCCATAAACTTTGATATGAAAACTTTCATTTTGCTTTACGAATCTTGAATAAAAGATTCTTTAATGGTACCCTTTTATTATTTTTTCTAAATAACATTTGTATTTTTGAGGAATGCACACCTTTTAAATATAGCCTTATTATGAACTTTTTTCATACTTTGCCTAAATAGCATTTATCATTCTATAGAATGCCTAGGAAAAGTATATAATATATCTCATATTTCATACTTTACCTAAAAACGCCCGGCCTTCTATAGAATGCCGGCATTTCACACATTGCCGGTAACATATATATCAAAGTCATGAAAATCAATCAATGTTAAATTTAAATGGATAAACAAAGACTGAAGTTTAGTCGTATAGATGGTCATCGGGGTAAATAAGTGAAATCTATATGAACCACTAAAAATTTAGAGAAATCATAATGCTTTCTGCGAACATATATATTGAAAATGTTACTTGAGTCATGATTGTTTGAAATGCATATATATAAATCTTGTAAAAGAAGTAGAAGTGCGAATTACATCTCTACTACTCGCATTTAAGAAATCCCAATCTTTTAAAAAATGCAGAGCAGACTACAGACAATACACTTACCTTAATATACATGTAGCATGGATATTATTGCATAACAACAAAAAAATTGTGATTTTATATTGCTGTTTGTAAAATGTTTTCCTATGTTTGAAATATTTTAGAAGAGAATTATTGTTCAAAAAAATAGAGATACGTAAAAAGAAATTGAAAATTTCCTTAAGAAAAAGAAAAATATATAACGAGGTTAACATAGTTATGTTAAAATGTATGTTGAATAAGTGAGGTATTTTTTATACTCTACAAATTAGACTTCACATTAGGAATAATTTCGTATAATTGTTTTTGGTTTCTCTCGAAAAAATCTGCGAAAAAAGACCTTTTCATTTCTAAGTCTCTTTTTCATCTCTAGTACTATATTCTTATTTCATATTTCAGAAAAAAATTCTCAATTATATCTAGCTTCAATTTGAAATTTGTTTGCACACTCTTTTTATTATTTGATGTGACTTTTTGCGACATTAAAAAATTCTTTCTTTGTTGTTTTATTGTGATTTTGAGGTCGTTTGAACGTGCAAAAATAATATCTTCACGGAGATGTAGAAGTAAGATTATCTTAAAAAATGTTAAATCGATCTCAAAACTATTTTCTTTATAATAAAACCTTTTTTGTTTCTATGTATAATTTTTCTGTTTCTGTAAGATAATATTTTTTGTTGGATGTACTTTTTTACTCTATATCTGAAACCAGAATATCCTTCTTTAATATTTGTTACTCTTCTCATTTATTTCTATAATGTCATAGTATATAATTCATTTTCGAAAAACTTAGAAGTAACACTCATTAGAAATTCTAAATAGGAGAAATCAGGGCAAGATGGCGAATGGCTTATTTTAAGTTCATACTACTAGGTGGCCTCACCGTACGGATATTGCTAGCCCTGTACACTGCTGCGCGCTAAAAAATCGCATAATGAAGCCAATGACGCCATTTCGTTGTTTTTCATATGGTGTTAGCTTTTTTTACCTGACGTCTTGTAATTTTCAAGACCTTCCACGTAAGATCTAGTGGACTAACACCTAAGATATATGTTTAACGCTTTTCAAAATCACCATTTATTTTTATCTAATTCTTATTAATTCGACCTGAAAAACAAAGAATTTGAAAATTTCCGATTTGGGCAAGATGACAGGGGCATGTTAACTATCGCGTCATTTTGCTTCAAGCTCTTTTTACTGTTTTCTTTCTGAAGAATAAACGATTTTCGTATTTATTTTATATAATTTTTCTGAGCTACATGATTCAATATCTGCTCCATAACATGTTAAAAGGCGGGAGACCAACTGAAATTATTTTAATAAGCTTACACATTAAAGAGATGCCGGTTCAGAAAGACACACAGAAAGTGGGAAAAGAACGTTTAAAGCAGCAAGAAAGAGGCTAGGGTCTATAAAAGTAATTATTACAAAGAAATTGAAGTTTGATTTATTTAAAAGGCACAAAATTTTTACACTCATGACATCAGTTCCAACTTCCAAATAAAATATAATACAGTGGCCTGCGTGCGATGAGATCTATGTTGATCATCTATCAGAAGATTAAATAGAGTGTTGTAAGAGCCACACACTCCAAAATATCCAAATGCATTTAAATATACTTACAAATTCCAAATTTTAATGCAATGCTTCGCTAACATACTGTCACGTATTCTGTAAGATTAGTATAATTTCGTTGAAAACTCTGTAGGTTATAAGCAAAACACATGCGGAAAAATTTAGGAATTTTTAAGAAGACCTTTATATCATTTCGAATATGTAAGCTATATTCTTCAAAATATATGTAGTAAGTATTTTGTACAGGAAACAAAACCATTGATGAAATTTGCAAATCATAATCAGTTTTCTGTTAAACAGGTGAGCCCAAATTCTTTCTTTTTCATCACTTTCTTGTGACAAAATCTTTATTTACTTGAATCCATCTTACCAAATCTTCATTTGATCAAGTTTCTACTTCTCCACCTTATAACTTTTCCTAGGTTCTCATTTAACTTTTTTTCTGAAATAGGCTCCTGTGAATTCTTGAGAGATGTCAGATATAACAAAATAAAGATTTTGAGCCAGTTCCAGGTCCTCAGTTCCGAAATCATTCTACTTCCATGATTCCTTTAATTTTTCCTGTGTGATAAGATTGACTGACTATATAGTGTAAACTGTGCATTATGCACTCGATATAGTATCATGATTTCTTTCTTCGTAAATCCATTGTTGAAGAAAGGACCAATTCACTGATATTGTATAAAATCAATAAACATTTGCAAAACTTTCACACATTTGACCTTCCTCTTCCCACCCAACACCGAATGATCTTAAAGTAAACTCAGAACACTATGTTCGATGTTGGTAAAAACTCCTATCCACTGAAACCTTATTCATCGCCGTGTATTAGATGATAAAAACAAGTGTTGACAACAGAAGTAATATATAGGATTGAAATGAAAGGTGTTTGCTTGTAGAATTTCTCAAAATATCTTGCTAAATACTCAAAAGATAATGAAAATTCAGAATTCATATTTCTCTGTGTTGACCTCAGAACATTTCTCTATTCATATTTAGTTACACACTAATGAAATTTATGACAAAGATCGTAAATAGATACAATATGTTCTGGTTTTAAATCGATATAAAAATAAGTAGCACGTCATTGATCTACAAATCGGCGCACAAAACGACAAATGAGATTAAACAGACGCAAGTCATTTACAAATACTGAGGCGGAAATCAGGGGCCTCCCTTTCTTTTCTAGTTTTCGAACGTTCCTTTTCGAATCTGCCACTTCTGCGAGAGAATACATTCAATTCCACCCCAACAATTGACATGAAAAAGGAGGGACCGTTGATTGCGATGAGTTTATGTGAATCACCAAATCAGAATCTCATTTAAAGAAGAAGTTGCTAATTTTAATACATAAAAGCTAAGCATCAGAAATTATATAATGTTTTATCATTAAAAAAGAAAGAAATAAATTTGTTACCGAATAACTTTTCTGCCATAAGGGCAGATAATATGTATCACTCAATAATAGTTTGCAACTAGATTTCATCAACTATAATTTATTGCATGATATGGTTAATACCTGTATAATTAGGTTTAAAGACATTTAAAAATAAACGAATTTAAAAATAAAATTTCAAATCAGGTGTTAACTGTTATTTTCAAATGCCAAGGATAGTGTTTCACTCGAGTATAGTATTAATAAAAGTAATAATAACTTTCATTGATCTTCTGTTAATTAATACTAGGTGGAGTCAGCGTTATTTCTATATTTGGAAGTATTAGTGGTAGTTTATTGGAGATTGATTAAAAGATGTTTTCTAGGCATATTGCAATTTATTTAAAACTTTTAGAATAAACAAAAATTAAAATACCGTTTCTTGATTTGAAAGCATCATTTACATCTAGAATCTACGATAATAATTAAATAGTCACCATCTAGTTCATGAAAAAATTAAGTTTTTTAAAATATTAGAATTTTTTTATATTACTTATAACTGACATCAGATGAAAAGCTCAGCAATTCGTAATGATTATATTCAAGAAAATTCTCATTTATACCATTCCTTTAACTTAGTGATTAAAGATATAGGATCATACGATTGAATTCTTGCAATACCTGCGTTGAGCAAAAATGATAATGTCTTATATGGTCAGTGCAACAAATTTTGAAAAATTCCAAAGTTATCTATAGTTTAAAAGTTTTTTTACTTTCTGTAGACAATTTAAGAAAGCCTTTTCTTAAGCAAAAGGTTTTCAAGGTTCATTATGAATTTAAGCGGCGATGATTATCGTTCTTGTAGAATAAAGAAGCATTGTACGAACGTTTGCTGCGATTTCAAGGTTAAAAGGGATGATTTTGAGTTTAATATTTTTCCTTATTCGAAATTTTAGTTTTCTCAGAGTCTCAATAGACATAAAGAAAAAGATATTAAAGAAATCCAGTTCCTTGATTTTGTTTTTCCTCTGGGGGAACGTGTGAACATGTGTTATGCCATCGTCGTCTTCCGATAACCTAAGTTCATCGCAATTAAGAAATATTTCTTTTAGAAAGCTTTTTATAAAATATGCATTGAAATCCATTAGAACAAAAAGGTAAACCCATTATCCTTGTGAAGTTTCGCGAACCGCCACCTTTAATTTTCGGTGAATTGTCATTTTTTCATAAGAATGTGAGAATTAATAATTTAAATTGCCATTTTGTTTCTTATGAATTTCCACATTCGTGAATAGGAATCTCTTTTTCCTAAGCACTTTCGAAAAGCATTTTTACACATTAATAGGAAGAATAGAAGGCCTTTATATTTTACGCTAAGCATGCCTTAAGCAAAAATAGTCTAGTCAACGAAGGCCAAAAATCGACGAATAGAAAAAAAAATATTGTAGTTTTGAAATTTGGCACAGATGTCGTGGGTAGTGTCTTAAACGACATACTAAAAGCATAGAACACTCTCCCCAACAACTGTGCCGAATTCCGAATTTCAAAACTGCAACTTTTTTCAAAATTTACAATTCGATGACTGGATTACGAGTAGAAGGAAACTTGTGAAGGGGAACGGATGCGAGGGGAGGAATTGAAAATAATTGTTCATCAAATGGGTTTGTTACCCCCCAGTTCACCGCGTGAGAATCTGAGGGTTTTTAAATGACCCGAAGTTAAGCGAGCCAAAGCTGCTTGATCTGTGTATTATGAAAGATATAATATGTTATAGATATATTGTAATAGATAGACGCTATTTTGAAATATAAACTTTCTTTCATAAAAATAAAACTAACATTTTCAACCACTTATTTTAATTATTCACTTTTTCAAACTGCTATAATATTATAAACTATTCATCCTAAGAACAATGAGTAGGATTAGTTTTGTAGGAAATTTAATTTAGTTTAAAT
>BGPR01052927.1:0-10510 GCA_013235015.1 Araneus ventricosus | reverse complement strand
ATTTAAACTAAATTAAATTTCCTACAAAACTAATCCTACTCATTGTTCTTAGGATGAATAGTTTATAATATTATAGCAGTTTGAAAAAGTGAATAATTAAAATAAGTGGTTGAAAATGTTAGTTTTATTTTTATGAAAGAAAGTTTATATTTCAAAATAGCGTCTATCTATTACAATATATCTATAACATATTATATCTTTCATAATACACAGATCAAGCAGCTTTGGCTCGCTTAACTTCGGGTCATTTAAAAACCCTCAGATTCTCACGCGGTGAACTGGGGGGTAACAAACCCATTTGATGAACAATTATTTTCAATTCCTCCCCTCGCATCCGTTCCCCTTCACAAGTTTCCTTCTACTCGTAATCCAGTCATCGAATTGTAAATTTTGAAAAAAGTTGCAGTTTTGAAATTCGGAATTCGGCACAGTTGTTGGGGAGAGTGTTCTATGCTTTTAGTATGTCGTTTAAGACACTACCCACGACATCTGTGCCAAATTTCAAAACTACAATATTTTTTTTTCTATTCGTCGATTTTTGGCCTTCGTTGACTAGACTATTTTTGCTTAAGGCATGCTTAGCGTAAAATATAAAGGCCTTCTATTCTTCCTATTAATGTGTAAAAATGCTTTTCGAAAGTGCTTAGGAAAAAGAGATTCCTATTCACGAATGTGGAAATTCATAAGAAACAAAATGGCAATTTAAATTATTAATTCTCACATTCTTATGAAAAAATGACAATTCACCGAAAATTAAAGGTGGCGGTTCGCGAAACTTCACAAGGATAATGGGTTTACCTTTTTGTTCTAATGGATTTCAATGCATATTTTATAAAAAGCTTTCTAAAAGAAATATTTCTTAATTGCGATGAACTTAGGTTATCGGAAGACGACGATGGCATAACACATGTTCACACGTTCCCCCAGAGGAAAAACAAAATCAAGGAACTGGATTTCTTTAATATCTTTTTCTTTATGTCTATTGAGACTCTGAGAAAACTAAAATTTCGAATAAGGAAAAATATTAAACTCAAAATCATCCCTTTTAACCTTGAAATCGCAGCAAACGTTCGTACAATGCTTCTTTATTCTACAAGAACGATAATCATCGCCGCTTAAATTCATAATGAACCTTGAAAACCTTTTGCTTAAGAAAAGGCTTTCTTAAATTGTCTACAGAAAGTAAAAAAACTTTTAAACTATAGATAACTTTGGAATTTTTCAAAATTTGTTGCACTGACCATATAAGACATTATCATTTTTGCTCAACGCAGGTATTGCAAGAATTCAATCGTATGATCCTATATCTTTAATCACTAAGTTAAAGGAATGGTATAAATGAGAATTTTCTTGAATATAATCATTACGAATTGCTGAGCTTTTCATCTGATGTCAGTTATAAGTAATATAAAAAAATTCTAATATTTTAAAAAACTTAATTTTTTCATGAACTAGATGGTGACTATTTAATTATTATCGTAGATTCTAGATGTAAATGATGCTTTCAAATCAAGAAACGGTATTTTAATTTTTGTTTATTCTAAAAGTTTTAAATAAATTGCAATATGCCTAGAAAACATCTTTTAATCAATCTCCAATAAACTACCACTAATACTTCCAAATATAGAAATAACGCTGACTCCACCTAGTATTAATTAACAGAAGATCAATGAAAGTTATTATTACTTTTATTAATACTATACTCGAGTGAAACACTATCCTTGGCATTTGAAAATAACAGTTAACACCTGATTTGAAATTTTATTTTTAAATTCGTTTATTTTTAAATGTCTTTAAACCTAATTATACAGGTATTAACCATATCATGCAATAAATTATAGTTGATGAAATCTAGTTGCAAACTATTATTGAGTGATACATATTATCTGCCCTTATGGCAGAAAAGTTATTCGGTAACAAATTTATTTCTTTCTTTTTTAATGATAAAACATTATATAATTTCTGATGCTTAGCTTTTATGTATTAAAATTAGCAACTTCTTCTTTAAATGAGATTCTGATTTGGTGATTCACATAAACTCATCGCAATCAACGGTCCCTCCTTTTTCATGTCAATTGTTGGGGTGGAATTGAATGTATTCTCTCGCAGAAGTGGCAGATTCGAAAAGGAACGTTCGAAAACTAGAAAAGAAAGGGAGGCCCCTGATTTCCGCCTCAGTATTTGTAAATGACTTGCGTCTGTTTAATCTCATTTGTCGTTTTGTGCGCCGATTTGTAGATCAATGACGTGCTACTTATTTTTATATCGATTTAAAACCAGAACATATTGTATCTATTTACGATCTTTGTCATAAATTTCATTAGTGTGTAACTAAATATGAATAGAGAAATGTTCTGAGGTCAACACAGAGAAATATGAATTCTGAATTTTCATTATCTTTTGAGTATTTAGCAAGATATTTTGAGAAATTCTACAAGCAAACACCTTTCATTTCAATCCTATATATTACTTCTGTTGTCAACACTTGTTTTTATCATCTAATACACGGCGATGAATAAGGTTTCAGTGGATAGGAGTTTTTACCAACATCGAACATAGTGTTCTGAGTTTACTTTAAGATCATTCGGTGTTGGGTGGGAAGAGGAAGGTCAAATGTGTGAAAGTTTTGCAAATGTTTATTGATTTTATACAATATCAGTGAATTGGTCCTTTCTTCAACAATGGATTTACGAAGAAAGAAATCATGATACTATATCGAGTGCATAATGCACAGTTTACACTATATAGTCAGTCAATCTTATCACACAGGAAAAATTAAAGGAATCATGGAAGTAGAATGATTTCGGAACTGAGGACCTGGAACTGGCTCAAAATCTTTATTTTGTTATATCTGACATCTCTCAAGAATTCACAGGAGCCTATTTCAGAAAAAAAGTTAAATGAGAACCTAGGAAAAGTTATAAGGTGGAGAAGTAGAAACTTGATCAAATGAAGATTTGGTAAGATGGATTCAAGTAAATAAAGATTTTGTCACAAGAAAGTGATGAAAAAGAAAGAATTTGGGCTCACCTGTTTAACAGAAAACTGATTATGATTTGCAAATTTCATCAATGGTTTTGTTTCCTGTACAAAATACTTACTACATATATTTTGAAGAATATAGCTTACATATTCGAAATGATATAAAGGTCTTCTTAAAAATTCCTAAATTTTTCCGCATGTGTTTTGCTTATAACCTACAGAGTTTTCAACGAAATTATACTAATCTTACAGAATACGTGACAGTATGTTAGCGAAGCATTGCATTAAAATTTGGAATTTGTAAGTATATTTAAATGCATTTGGATATTTTGGAGTGTGTGGCTCTTACAACACTCTATTTAATCTTCTGATAGATGATCAACATAGATCTCATCGCACGCAGGCCACTGTATTATATTTTATTTGGAAGTTGGAACTGATGTCATGAGTGTAAAAATTTTGTGCCTTTTAAATAAATCAAACTTCAATTTCTTTGTAATAATTACTTTTATAGACCCTAGCCTCTTTCTTGCTGCTTTAAACGTTCTTTTCCCACTTTCTGTGTGTCTTTCTGAACCGGCATCTCTTTAATGTGTAAGCTTATTAAAATAATTTCAGTTGGTCTCCCGCCTTTTAACATGTTATGGAGCAGATATTGAATCATGTAGCTCAGAAAAATTATATAAAATAAATACGAAAATCGTTTATTCTTCAGAAAGAAAACAGTAAAAAGAGCTTGAAGCAAAATGACGCGATAGTTAACATGCCCCTGTCATCTTGCCCAAATCGGAAATTTTCAAATTCTTTGTTTTTCAGGTCGAATTAATAAGAATTAGATAAAAATAAATGGTGATTTTGAAAAGCGTTAAACATATATCTTAGGTGTTAGTCCACTAGATCTTACGTGGAAGGTCTTGAAAATTACAAGACGTCAGGTAAAAAAAGCTAACACCATATGAAAAACAACGAAATGGCGTCATTGGCTTCATTATGCGATTTTTTAGCGCGCAGCAGTGTACAGGGCTAGCAATATCCGTACGGTGAGGCCACCTAGTAGTATGAACTTAAAATAAGCCATTCGCCATCTTGCCCTGATTTCTCCTATTTAGAATTTCTAATGAGTGTTACTTCTAAGTTTTTCGAAAATGAATTATATACTATGACATTATAGAAATAAATGAGAAGAGTAACAAATATTAAAGAAGGATATTCTGGTTTCAGATATAGAGTAAAAAAGTACATCCAACAAAAAATATTATCTTACAGAAACAGAAAAATTATACATAGAAACAAAAAAGGTTTTATTATAAAGAAAATAGTTTTGAGATCGATTTAACATTTTTTAAGATAATCTTACTTCTACATCTCCGTGAAGATATTATTTTTGCACGTTCAAACGACCTCAAAATCACAATAAAACAACAAAGAAAGAATTTTTTAATGTCGCAAAAAGTCACATCAAATAATAAAAAGAGTGTGCAAACAAATTTCAAATTGAAGCTAGATATAATTGAGAATTTTTTTCTGAAATATGAAATAAGAATATAGTACTAGAGATGAAAAAGAGACTTAGAAATGAAAAGGTCTTTTTTCGCAGATTTTTTCGAGAGAAACCAAAAACAATTATACGAAATTATTCCTAATGTGAAGTCTAATTTGTAGAGTATAAAAAATACCTCACTTATTCAACATACATTTTAACATAACTATGTTAACCTCGTTATATATTTTTCTTTTTCTTAAGGAAATTTTCAATTTCTTTTTACGTATCTCTATTTTTTTGAACAATAATTCTCTTCTAAAATATTTCAAACATAGGAAAACATTTTACAAACAGCAATATAAAATCACAATTTTTTTGTTGTTATGCAATAATATCCATGCTACATGTATATTAAGGTAAGTGTATTGTCTGTAGTCTGCTCTGCATTTTTTAAAAGATTGGGATTTCTTAAATGCGAGTAGTAGAGATGTAATTCGCACTTCTACTTCTTTTACAAGATTTATATATATGCATTTCAAACAATCATGACTCAAGTAACATTTTCAATATATATGTTCGCAGAAAGCATTATGATTTCTCTAAATTTTTAGTGGTTCATATAGATTTCACTTATTTACCCCGATGACCATCTATACGACTAAACTTCAGTCTTTGTTTATCCATTTAAATTTAACATTGATTGATTTTCATGACTTTGATATATATGTTACCGGCAATGTGTGAAATGCCGGCATTCTATAGAAGGCCGGGCGTTTTTAGGTAAAGTATGAAATATGAGATATATTATATACTTTTCCTAGGCATTCTATAGAATGATAAATGCTATTTAGGCAAAGTATGAAAAAAGTTCATAATAAGGCTATATTTAAAAGGTGTGCATTCCTCAAAAATACAAATGTTATTTAGAAAAAATAATAAAAGGGTACCATTAAAGAATCTTTTATTCAAGATTCGTAAAGCAAAATGAAAGTTTTCATATCAAAGTTTATGGATTTCTTATTAAAGAAAACAAAATAAATTGTGAATCTACTTATTACGTCAAGGAAGCAAATAATTTAATTTTGAATTGCACTTAACTTTATTTCTTATATAATCAAATTGGCGATTTATTTCATACTTTGCCGGTTTGTCATTTGGCATTCTATAGAATGCCTATTAAATGTGTGAAATATAAATCGTTTCATACATTGCCTGCTAGTTTTAGGCATTATATACAATGCCTAGGTATTCTATAGAATGCCGGATTTCAAACTTTGCCGGTAACATATATATCAAATACAAGAAACAAAAGACAAAAAAAAACATCATACAAGACACAAAAGACAAAAAATTAAAACATACAAGAAACAAAAGACAAAAATTTTATAAGTAGAAAAATATCATGGCAAGCCGCTCGTCAGGAAGAGAAGCCCACCTATGATGCTATATATATGCTTTTTGCAGACACCTACTATACACTTGCTTCAGTATTTCATAACCTTCGATCCAGTGTAGCATATTAATTAACATTAGTATAAAATCATTTAACTGCATTTTAATTATTTATTCTTTGTCGTGTATTGTACAATGAATGGACCCGCGATAAGATTTCTATTTAAAAGTTTGATGAAAACAGTTCTTCTCCTTTACATACAAAGATATAAAAAGTGGGAGTAAATAGAAAATAAGTTTTTAAATTGAAAGCGTCTTCCATTTATAAATGGACTTTGGCAAGATGAGATTGAGGAAATTTAAAGAATAAACGTACGTCAACCAAAGAAATTATGTGCTTTACAAATCTACAATAATAATTATCTGTAGGAAGCAAAATGTTATTTAATATAGCACATAAAGTATTTCCGAATTTAAGTAATATTTAATAATTTCATCTAGATAACGTGACACTTGGGTTTTCAGTAATTAAAAAATGTGGATCCATTGCGAGAATATTATGTTTTGATATCAAAGAATTGATTGGCTTGGCAAATAAAGTTGACGCATGAATGCCCCTTACCCACATGCCATGTTTATGATTCCTTATTCCCGCCTTTTCGACGCCATACATCAAAACAATTCGCAGCTATACTGAGGAGATTTTGGGAACTGAGCACATCGATTCAAATTTTATCTTCACCACCCGAAACGAGTTTAAAATAACAAGGTATATTTCCAATGACTTCTTGAATTTTGAAAAAGTCATGTTAAAAGATATGTCATTCAAACCCTTTCACAATTAACTTAATAAGTAATAATAAGATCCTGATAAATCTTTTAAGTCCTTTGATGTCATAGTTACATTATAACTGTATTTGCACGTGTTATTTAATATCCAAACTCACATCATCTTAAACTAAGGTGTGACATCACGTCCTTTCTCACAATGAGAAATAAGCGATAAACTCCATCATTAACTCGAAGAGGTGCATTTGAATGTGAATAACATAATAAAATTTTCAAATTCAAATCATACCTCAGGATTTTGTTTCATATAAAGGAACGTAAGGTATAAATAAACTAATTTATCTCCCCAATAATGTTATCACAAGCGAATGAATCAGAAAATGTTTTGTTTATGTAATGCAAAATATATTTTTTGATTTCATAAAAAAAGGAATAATTGTTATTCAATATCTAAGATATCTTATAGCACTATTTTAACATTTTAGCAAAGTATTTTGTAAAGAGCAAAATTAAACTACTTAAATAAAAGGGCAAAATATGAGGGAAATAGTCTATTTAAAAAGGACTATATACTTTTTAAACTGGAAATTCTAAATTATAGTCTCTAAATTGGTTTCTAAATAGAAGTAATAGTTTCCAAATTCACTAAACAAGGTGGAAGGGAAAATCTAATAATATCATCAACTTATTACTATTGAAGCCGGTTTACTTTCTAATAAATTGTGGTCTTGAATTTTCCCATTTATAATTATATCCATCACCATGTTAAATTCAAAACCAATGAAGTAGTTTTTACCAAAAGGAAAGCACAATGCATCTACTTGTTCTTTTATGTCGCAGCAGAGCCACGGTGCTTTTCTTGGAGGGCGAAGAAAAAACACATAATACTTTCAACATCGAAGAAAACAAACTCAGAAAATAAAAAAAAGGAATATCGTAATCACTTATGATAATTTGACGTAATTACCTTGCTCAGAGCGAGAATGAAAGAACAAAGAAGAAAATGCCCTGTAAGATTTGAATAAAGAAGAATGTAAAATTTCATTCCTCGTTTGGATTAGAAAAAGGAAAAAAAAAAATCTGTTTTATTTTTTAAGCTTACACACTAACGACTTAATTACTCTCTGGGAGCAAAATATTTCACATTAATTTTGTTGAAGAACAGAATTTCTTTTTTTAACAGGTGTGATTTATTGTTCTGCTTTTAGATATAAAAATTCTGCAAGGAACGATAAAAAGAAACTTGGAGAACATTTTTTCCCCTTGTTTCTTTTTCTTTGCAAGCAAATCCCTAGTTACATTTTTTTTTAATTCTAAAATGCTCATTCTCGATTAGATAGAGAAAACGGCAGTTATTCAAATAAGTTTTTAATTAAATTTCCTGCATATGATATTTTTAGAAATAATTTTTGTTTTCATTTTGCACAAGTTTATAAGTAATAATATTAGAAATGAAAATTTTGGCACTTTGCTTCAGTTTGTTTGCAAGAATATTTAATCATATTTTGAAACTACCTTTCACTCTTTAAAAATTCTTTGTTGGAATGCCAAGATCAGGCTAGTTGATATATTTCAAATATGTTAACTGCACAGTCCCAATCTATGATTTTCATTTTTCACTCTTGATGTGTAAATATCATCAGAAATCCTGAGAATTTCGGAAGAATTACATAGCACAAACAAATTTACTTGAAATCATTTAACTAAGAATAATCTGGAAAATAATACGTAGCATCCTTTCTCTGAAAGAATTTTAAGATTTATATATTTTGGCTGAATGTCAAGAACATTTTTCAACATTTATCCTTTTGTTTTATGTTAAGAAGAAGCATACACTGGATTATTTTTTTATAGAGCCTGTCAAATAAACTTTCGAAATTTTTTGATAAATATGATATATTGTTAGTGTAATGATTTTTTTAGAGTAATAAATGTTACTGTAATGGTAATAAAATTTCAAAATCATTTGATAAGTATAGTATAATGTACAATTAGTGTGCTATGTTAAAACTTTTATTTCTGTTAGTTTCCAAAATGATAATGCTTTTTCCATCTTTCCAACAGAATCTCTTCTTTAAGAACTAATTACAAAGATCAAAATACTTAAAAATAACCATAATTATACGAAGACTATTTTTTTGAAAAAGCATAACTATTTTAATCCAATGGAAATAATTAAATATTAGAGATAATTTAATCTTTATCTAAGAACTACGATGCTAGTTATTGGTGTGAAACAAGAAACCATTTTATTATATTTTACAACTTTTCATGAAAAGATTTAATAATATTTTATTTAAATTTAACTTAAATTGTTAATTAAATTCTATCTCTTATTTTATTTTGACCTTACTTATATAAATTATTGATACAATTTTTTCCTTGCATGGCACAAAATTATTTGTAAATATATGTCAGCATGGCTTAAAATTGCTAAAAATACTTTAAAATAAATTAAATCTAGCTACATTCTAATGAGTTTTTGCTTTAATTTTGGCACTTCTAATTGCACTTAGAAAGTACAAAATGCTTAACGCACCAAAAGATTCAAACACATTTTATTAATCACAAAAAAGTACATGAATTTTACATTATAACCATATAAAAATTGTTAGTCAGGCTTATTATATATATTTTCTGATATATCATTACAAGAAATCATTGCATCTCTAACATGTCTTTCGTATATAAAAATCAGTCCTGAGAAATGGAGAAAACGATGTATGATATAATATCTGGAACCATAAGATGCAGCTTTAGTTCAGTAACTGTTAGTTTTTCATAAATTATGTATGAAGAGAGAGCTCTATTGGCTTTAAAGCAATTTACTCAATTCATTTTATTAAGTAACCAAATATAATTATGGATATTATTTTAAGTTAAAATATTTCACTTTCAACTTCTGAGAAATATTAGACATTTCATATCTAATTTATGCATAATTTAAATTAATTAATTGTGTACCAAAAGTATATAGGAATCATGGGATTTCATTTTATCAATTATAAAAATTCAAGAATATATGGTGTCTAACAGAATAAATTCGTTGTATTACACGCTCTAACATTGATAAAAAAATCTAATGCTTGTTGAGGATTATACAGTCAGGTTTTGGGTAAAGCTATATATTTTTTGTCATCCTCTTTATTCTTGAAGCGCTTTCCTAAGTCATGAATGAAACGAAGCAAAAAATTTGGTTTCCTTGAATACAGCCATAGTCGAGTGATTTCCCAGCTTTCAGAAACACTACATAAAGAACTACATAAAGAAAGAGCTTCGTGGTCTTTGAAGCAACTTACCGCCTTTTCATACCATTTCTTTTGTAGTGTTAATGCAATTCCATCCAGCTGTACCGACTTTAGGATTCAGCTCTTTGTGAAAAAAAGAGAAATAATCAGCTTTATTTTTTTCACAGAAGCAAGAAACGTATAGTAGTCTTCTGTGAGAAGAAATAATAATCCAAAATAAGTAACTTAACATGTATGTATATTAAAGCATATTGTGCGGAAACACTTTATTAATTTTGAGGGAATAAATATATTTTCCTGTCGGATTTCAATTAATTTGGATGTTTCTCATTAATTTTTTAAATCAAATAAATTAATACCTAAAATTGTATATACTTAGCTTTTTTAATATTAGTTACATTTCACAGTTTTTAATAAAGAAGGTATGCTGTCTCCCTTAAGATTGGAAAGAACCATCTGAGGCATCGAAAGTGAATTTTGATAAAGAATGCAATGAATGACATATATGCACAAATCGAAAGTATATCTACGAATAGTTGAGCTGCAATGGCATTGAAGATGTAATGTGATACAAAATCAGATCAGAGATTATAAATAATCAGCTTTCTCAAATTTG
>BGPR01052924.1:0-10511 GCA_013235015.1 Araneus ventricosus | reverse complement strand
TTCAAAAGAAAAAAGGGAATTCTGTCTTTGCTGGTCCATAATAAAATGTTCTAGTGAAATATATCAACCTTGTTAAGAAAAACGTTCTATATTATTTTTCAAATGTCTCAAAAATTTATTAGAAAAGTACTAAAATTATATATTAAGAATCGTCTCCTATAAAGTCCTTACAGGAATAAATACCAAAATGAATTTGAGGCCAAATGAAAATTTTAAGGCCACGGCTCTTTAAAAGGCCAATATTGCAACCTGGATTTGCAACGAAGTTTAATGTGCTGATAAAAAAACTCGTTACAGATACAAGAAATATGTGTACAACGAATTACTTTTCTTTCTATATAATATCTCTGCTTTTGTGTGTAACAAAAAAGAAAAGAATCATTAAAAAAAGTTCCTAATGGCATGATAAAGGCCAATTTTAAATGGCTCTTAAAAAAGGCCATGGTAATCCTGGACTCAACGTGAAGTCGTAATTGAGCTGATGAAAAAAATGCTCTAGATACAAGAAATATGCGTCAACGAATTCATATCTATTTCTATCTATGATATAACATCTCTAGGGCTTGTGTGTAACAAAAAAGAAAAGAATCCATTAAAAAATCTCGAATACATAATGGCTTTAAAAAGGCCAATTCCAGAAATGGTCTTAAAAAGCCAACATGGCAATCCTGACTCAACGTGAAGCTTTCTTGAATGACTGATAAAAAACCGTTCACAGATACAAGAGCAATACGTAACTGAACGAAGCTAATGATGCAAGTCTCTCATGAAGATGTTTAAAATATTTCCCTTAAATTTTAGGTGCATGTTTTAATGCATGTGTCAGTATAGTGGGATTCCTTTTCATGAATGAGAGTCATTTTCTTATAACAAAAATGAGGGGGAAATGTGCGCTTTAATGAAATTTCCAAATTTGGCCTTTTTTGGCCTTATTTTAAGGACGGTTTGGCCTTATTTTGATCTGGCAACCCTACGTTGAACAATCATTGCTTCAGTCTGCAGCAGTTAGATTTTGTGGGCAGATTTGAATGTCAGACACAGCTAACCAAACCCAAAAGAACAGATTATGGTAATAACTCAGACATCTATTTTGAATATCAAATTTTTGAAGACCTGAAACTAGGACACGGACACACATTTTTTATTTACTCTTTCGCTTTTCAACTTCCAACATAAATGAGAATAAAGAGTGAAATGCTTACATCACGAACTGACAGCTGTTTACACAATCTAATGACGATGTTCTGAGAACATCACGTAGGTCTGGTCAAGGTTTTAATACGAGTCTGTTTTTAGGCCTTTTAGAACCTTTCTGCTGTTAGCAAAGTTGTTCTATGCATTGTGACACGTGCCTTTCAAGTTGTGGATTGTGATTGACATTTGAAACACATTTTCGAATGTTTTCAATGAACTCTGAGTTCGCCTGTGACGCGTAGATGTCTGAGATAGAACTCAGTTTGTTATAAATGGAGATGCCGATTTTTTTAAGCTGATTCCTTTCATTCTGATACCAAACGATTTAAAAAGTCTGACTTTATTGATTACTACGCATAGATCACAAAAAGATGCAGGCTTTTCTGACAATACTCTTATTGGCCGAAAATGTTGCAGAATAATCACATCAGATTTAAATTTTATCTTGCAATGTTTTCATTCTTTTTTTACTTCCAGTCGTGTAGTCGTAAATTGAGCAGTGCCGGAACGCTATGACCTGGGTCGTATTGTTGGGTGTGGGGCGGGGGTTGAGGGCCAAAATGGAGAAGGTGATAGAGTGGAAGAAGATCAGAAGATCCCTTCAAAATATATATATATATATACAGTAGAATCTCCCTACAACGAAATCTCCCTATAGCGAATTTCTCCCTATAACGAAATTATTAATCGGAATGTTAAAAAACATTCAAAATATTCTCCATAAGACGAAGTGGTTGTCTCCCTATAACGAATTTTCTCAGACGTTTATCTTTTCGAGTTTTGTCATTTTTGAAGAAAGTTGCTAATTTCTGTGCAAACAAATCCCTCACACGTGCAACCACTCGCATTGTTCATTCCAGCGATAACGTCTCCCTACAAAAACGCTAGCTTTTAAAGGAGACAAATGTTTCGGAGGAAAGAAAAGCAAACAAAGATTCCCAATTTTGTTATGTGCCAACAGGACTGGCGAGGAAAAGTTAAAGATGCTTGTTTTTGGAAAAAGTAAATCTCCAAGGTGCTTCAAAGGAATAAAATTTTTAGAAGTTAAATACGAATTCAACAAAAAATCGTGGATAACATCTGAAATTTTTGACAGATGGTCGAAAGCATTGGACAAGCAAATGGGACAACAACATCGTAAAATTGCTTAATTAATCGACAATTATCCAATTCATTCAAAAGATTGTGGAGAAAAGCTAAAAAATGTTAATTCATTTTCTTTCCTCCTAACTGCACAAAAATTTGCAGCCCCTGGATCTCGGAATAATTAAAAATTTAAAAATGCACTATAGGAAAAGAATCTTGAAAGAAATGATCAGTGCAATTAAAAAAAAATGAAGCAGTTCAAGAAAACATCGATCTTTGAAAAGCAATTGCAGAACTTTATAAAGTATGGAAATTTGATGCAACTGCTAAAACAATCCGTAATTGCTTTAAAAGAGGAGGCTTCAGTAATCAGACAGATGACAATGATTCCGACGATGAAGATGCGATCTTGGCCGACTTGAAAGAAAAATGGAAAACAGTAGAAGGGAATGGAAGAATAACAGCTGATGCAACTCTCTCCGACATTTTAGAAGTGGACGCAGAACTGTTAACTGCTTCATATCCTACAGATGAAGAGATTTTGAAAAGTTTAATGGACAACAATGAAGGCCAGGAAAATGACAGTTATTACGAAAATGAAGACGTGATACAGCCAAAACCACATAGGACTGAAATGCTACAATCATTCAAAACCATTAAAAGAGGTTTCCAAATGGAAAAAAAATGTGCCCGACTCTATTTTTAGCTCACTCATAAAATGTGAAAATTTGTATGAAAATTTAACATCACGAAATGCAAAGCAATGTAAAATAACTGGATTTTTCAAGTAAAATAAACGTAAATGCATACTAGTACATATTATTCTCTAAATTGGTGAACTTTTGAGCATTTTATTTATACAATAAAAATTAGTATAATTTTAACAAATTTATAATATATATTACTTCATTCTTAATTGAAAGTCATAATATAATACTTTTGAACTTATCGCACCTAATAAAGGGTTTGTAACATTTACTTAAATAACTGCAAAAATCTCTAATCTCCGTATAACCAAATTTTCTCTATAGCGAATTTTTCAACTGGAACCAAGCGATTTCGTTTTAGGGAGACTCCATTATATATATATATATATATATATATATATATATATATATAAATAATAGCATAAAAGCAAATGAAATAACCGAGAATAATATACTGTAAAAAAATAATAAGAAAAAAGTGAAAGGTAAAAATCTAAAACCAATAAATAAAACACTAAATAAAACTTCCATAAAATCAGAAGTAGCCTAGACCTCTGGACTCGGCGCTCTGAATACAGATTTAAGCACCTTTAAAAAATCAGATCAACAATAAAATCAAACCTTAACACAAGCAAAAAAGGAAAAAAAAAAGAAACCGACAAGAACACTCCATACCATGACAACCAAGTCAAAAACACTTTCTTAAAAACTATGGTACATGCTAAAAACCATCATCATCACGTCCTCGTCGTCTGACCGCGGTTCAAAACTACGAGGTCCGCCTCAAAATAGTCCTTTTTTTGCTTCAAAACGGGACGTTAAGGTATGTGACTACCCTAAATTCCTCGTTTTGCTGAAAATTTTCGAAATTTGTTTTATTTGTGCATTTTATAGGCCATACATTTAGGTATCTAAAAATTCTTTGTTTTTGTTTCTACTATAATTACAAGTAAAGTTATAGCATAAATAATAAACCGCAAGTGACAATTCTGATACCGGAAGTGGCAATTTAAAGAACCTTAAAAATACAAACAATTAGCTTGAACAACTATTTTTTAATTCTGAAGCAATATATTGTCTAAAAATATAGATTTAAGCTTCCATTTCTTATTCTTATTGTTTTATTGGTTTTGGGCGACACTTTTTTTTTTTTAAAAAAAAGAGACAACAGTAATTGCAACAGTAAAAATTATTTTTTGGCGCTCAAATTGCAGTTTTATAATTTAATTCCGCCTTTTTTGAACTGTTACCTGTTCTCAAGTGTTTTCAAATATAAATTTATCCATTGATGCTTACAAATTACAAGGAAATTGACAAAACGCTAATTCAGATATCGAGACGTCAGTCACTACGTACTGCACAAAATTATTCAGAAAAAAATCTAAAAAGCTGAAAGAACACAAAAGTCGTTTAAAATCATGTAAAAGAGGGTTTGACTTGTAAATATGGCGAGTTTTAAGACTCTAAGGTGAGTACAAAATTTTTTTGTACTGAATGAAAATCTTTAAAAGCGTTCGTGGCAAACATCATTTTGGAAAATGTTTTTAAGATATTCAAATGATATTTGGCCAAAATGTTTTATTTGTTTCTGGCTATGTTTTGAATTAAAATCTAAGCTCTCTGCCTATATTTATTTATCTTAATGACTTTTTAGTGAAAAAAATTCGAGTTTGTTCACAAAGTTTAGAATATCTCCAAAACTTTTAGAGGTATTGAAAATCTTTTAGTTCATAACACAGATAAGCATGTTAGCTATATATTGTGCAAAAATTGATAAAATGTATTCAATAGAACTTGTTATAGAAGGTTTGGCGTAAGTGCAAATTTTCACTAAAATTTTGCTAAAAATTGCCCATATTTTGAAAGTCAATGAAATTTTCAATGAAATTGTATTGGAATTCTTAGTTTTATAACTCATTTTAATTAAAAACATGAATGTTTCATGAAAATTTTAAAATTTGAAAAAAAAAGTGCTCAGTAGGTATAACTAAACTAACCGCCCCACCCAAATTTAAAAAAAAGTGCTCAGAAGGTAGTCACATACTATAACTAAACTAAACGCCCCATCCAAATTTTAAAAAAAGTGCTCAGAAGGTAGTCACATACTATAACTAAACTAAACGCCCCATCCAAATTTTAAAAAAAGTGCTCAGAAGGTAGTCACATACTATAACTAAACTAATCACCCCATCCATAAGCCACTGACTAGTGGCTTATTACTTTGATAAATTCGAAGTACCAATCATATTTCCGAGGGTAAGTTAAGACGAAGATCGCGCTGTTTTAAGGAGGTATTTATTAATTTTTTCTTATTGATTTCTCGCAAAAAAATAAGCAGTGCCGAAATGCCGTTCCGGCTCCACGACACCACTGAACATTACAAACTTTGACATGGATACTCGGTGATCGAGATGCAGCTTTAATCACGCGATTGGTTCTTATTTTCTCGTATAATAAGTATACAGAGTTAGTTCAGTTTAGTTGTATTAACGTCCCGTTTTGAAGCAGCACGAGGGCTATTTTGGGACGGACCTCGTAATTTTGAACCTCGGTCAGATGACGAGGACGACACCTGAGCTGGCATTTCCTCTCCAAACTTCCACACCACGCCAACGGGAGGACGTTTGGCAACTACGTATAATTTAGCGTATAACAGGCCCCATACATGGCAGATCTTCAGTGGAATCGGGTGTCGAATCTGAGACCCTCCGGTCCCAGAGCCGAGACCTTATCATTAGGCCACCGAGGACCTCAGAACGTGTTAAGAGAAATTGAAGAATATTGTTCGAAAGTGCAATTGAAGGATCTCTAAAACGTCGCCGGAGAAACGAAATGTCAAAGAGAATTTCATCTTAACAGAAAAAAACCGATAAATTGCTCGTATGTGTTTTTGATGTGGCTTCAACTAACAGATGGATAACCACTACGGATGGATGGCCACTACGTATGATTTAGAGTGCAACAGACCCCCATACACGGCGAATCGGGTTTCGAACCTGAGACCCTCCGGTCCCATAGCTGAAACCCTACCACTAGGAAGTATACAGAGAGAAAGTTTAATCGTCAAAGCATTCGACCTGGAGATTTTGATGATTTTTCACGTTTCAGACCTCCCCGAGTCCAAGAAACAAACGTTCAGAACTATGTTGGTTTCTCTGCTTGTGAACACGATGTCTTCAAAGCGTAACAAGCTAGATGAATGAAATTTGGTATGCGGCCTGAGGGCCGTTTTTGTTTGCTTTCGCTGTAACACGCAGCTTACAGCAGAAAGCGAATTATCCACCTCGGAAACATAGCAGATAATCTAGCGAATGAAAAAGAAAAAAAAGAGAGAATAAAATAATTATAAACTGAAAAGTCTAAATTAATTTTTGTCTACTCATGTAAAAGTTATTAAAATATTCTCAGTGATTGATCAAATTTTAATGCTGTTTTTTTTGCACGACACAATATTATTTCTATGGATGCAAAGTAGAAGGTGGAAATCATTTCGTAATACGCATGCGCAGAATCTACCTCATTTTTTTCCTTTCTCATAGAGTGCCTCTACTGCTGAAAAATCAAGATGTATCTACGTAATCAAATCAGAAATCTTGAACTGTTGGCTGAAGAAGAAAAGCTAAATGCAAATAGTGACGTCACCTAGCAAGATACAAAACTTGCATCATTTTTGCATGACAGTTGGATTCGTGCTTGTTTGTCTACGCTATGATGCCATAATATTATTCTACATTTTTTTTTATCTTTTAAAGGGATTAGCAAGATGCTATATTTATTTTATTCAATAAATAGTGATTATATTTTTGACTAAAGCTCTGGTGGACTTTCTTCTTCTTGTCCACATACACCCAGTTTCTACATGAATCCGTGAAAATCATTTGCTGTTATTTCTTAATAGAACATTTTCCTTAATGTATCGGTTTTGTCTGAGAAAAAAACAGTGGCGTAGTGAGGGTAGGTGGCCCCCGGGTAAAATATGAGTTTTTTGCCCTCTCTCTGTCAATATCTGTAATTTAGCTTATATAAACGGAGCTGGGGCATGATATTTTTTCGTCCCCTGATTCTTCTGACCGTCCTGAAGTCATTAAGTAAGTCACAAAAGATAAGAAAAAAATAATTTATCATGATAATCACTTGGAAGAAATTTTATTTTTCAACATAATCTCCCCCCAATGTTGATGCACTTATCCCATCGTTTTATCAGTGCCCCAATTCCAGCTGCATAAAATTCTTTGGGTTGCTGTCTCATCCACAGTAGGACTTCGTATTGAACGTCGTCATCATCTGCAAAGTGTTTGTCTCCAAGATGTTGTTTTAGTGGACCAAACAGATGAAAATCGCTTGGGGCTAAGTCTGGTTGGTCAGTGCTACAGCATCCACGCCTGGCCAGACTTGTGGCAATTCATCTGACGACTGTTTGATAAGTGTGACATTGGCACGAAATCTACTGTGGATGAGACAGCCTTGAAAATACCATACCTTTAAATGAACGCTGATGAGCTGATAAGGACAAACCATCAGCACATAAGAAGATATCATTAGAAAATCGTGCTTCCAAGCTTATTAATTATTTTCTTATCTTTGTGACTTACTAATGTTTACCTAGTACTTTCCTTTAAAAAAAGTGAAATAAACGCATTGCGTTTTTTATTATCATAGCCAGTGACATGGCGAGTAGAGAGTGGTACCGGAAAACAATATATATATTTTTTTATCCCAGTCATCATCAGTTGCGAGCGAAACAAATTTATTACCAGAAAACAATATATATATTTTTGTCCCAGTCATCATCAGTTTGTTGCGAGCGAGTAGAACATGCCGAGAACAATATATTTTATCCCAGTCATCATCAGTTGCGAGCGAGAGTAAGTGGTACCGGAAAACAATATATATTTTTTTATCACGGTCGTCATCAGTTGCGGGCAGTGGTGTACCGGTAAAAACCATATGTTTTTATCCCCAGTCATCATCGGTTGCGGCGGAAGTAAGTGGGTACCGGAAGGCAATATATATTTTTTTTTATCCCAGTCATCATCAGTTGCGAGCGAGAGTAAGTGGTACCGGAAAACAATATATATTTTTTTTATCAGTCATCATCAGTTGCGAGCGAGAGTAAATGAGTACCGGAAAACAATATGCCATATTTTTTTATCAGTCATCATCAGTTTGCTTAAGCGCAAATGCGGCCAATATTATTTTTTTACGCCTACTTCGTCATACTTTTGCTGACAAATGTGTTTGGCTCCATGGTGCCAACTAAAAGTGGCGCCCTGGAGCATCTATACCCCTTCCGGTCTCTACGCCACTGGAAAGAGAGAGAGATAGAAAGGATGAGCTTACCTGCCAGGGAGAGAATCTCAAGGTTCCTCATGTTGCAGACGTGCGTGAGACCAAAGTCCCTGAGCTGTGTGCACCACCTCAGGTACAGGACTCGGATGGTGGTGATGGTCGACACATATCCCACTCCCAGGTCCGTCACGTGCACACACCTGCGAAAGAAAGAAAATGAATATTTTAATTTACAGAATGCAATATTTATCTCTGTTTAATCATAAATTTTTTTTTCAGAATACTTTACCTTACAGGAGGTTCGCACGCTCCTTGAAAACTCCTTGCTCCTTGAAAACTATTTTCATTTAAACACTAGGAAAATCCTTGGTTGGGAACAATCTTTAAACCTTGATTTCAATTTTTAGCATTTCTTTTTTATTAAATGTGTACTAAGTTTCACTGATAAAGTGATTATAAATCGCCGCCGTATCAATTACAGTATTTTGCATTTGCTCTTTCCACGATTTGATGTTCATCTCTATCCAAGGTTGTTAATATTGGTTTTAAGTGCCAGTCAGTAATAGCAAAACAATAGAATAGTGCAAATTGAGAATGTTATTTCTTTTAAGTTAACAATTTAGCTGTATTTCTTTGAATTGTAATTATGGTTTGTTGTAAAGGACATATATTGTGATGGTGGACTTGAAGGAGAAAATAGATAGTATTAGCATCAATTTTAGCTAAATTAGTTTTAAATAATCAGACATTTTGTTAATTTTATTTCGTCTACTGTTTTACCAACATTAGAAATGCCAAAAAAACTGATTTCTAATACCTAAATAATGTCTCTCTTTTGCACTTCTATTTTTAAATTCAGGATCACATGTGCACTACATAAGGTGCGCAGTGAGGCATGAAGAATTATTTTAGAATTTAAATTCTAAAAGAAATTAATGGAAATAGTTTTTTATTTGAAAAATGGTAAAATCGTGGAGTATGTAATGAACTATTTGAATTTTTTGGGTAGTTCTATAATTTTATAAAAAAATTGTATGTCTAAGCAGCACCTGTACTTTCATATAAGTAGATTTAACATAGCGTCTTGGATAAATCCCAAAACGAAGCAAAAGAAAAAAAATCTCTTCACATTTAGCAGTTATTAACCCAATGTTTTAAATACTCTAATATAATTTTGCTTACTTTAAAAGGGAACACTTTTTCATGCGTAAATATTGACTCATATGGGGTACGAAAATACTCATGAAAACTTCGCCATCTCATGATTTTTAATTTAAAAAAAATCAGTAGAACCCTACTAGCAGATGATTGTTTTTTTTTTGAGACAAAACCTACCTACAATGGGAAAACTAGTACCTGCCTTATATAACATTTGAAAACTTTCTGTAGCTACATTTTATTATAAATGTAATTAAAGAAAAGCGTAATAATTCAGTCAGTTATCATGAAAACATTAAAATGTGGAAAAAATACATATCAAGTAATTTATTGCTTTAGTTGTTAGTCCGGCCACTACAAAACATGGCACTATTTTTGTATCAGACATCCAGTTGAATAATAGGAAAATTCTAACAGACGGTTTTCTTGTTTTAAATAAAGGCTAGTAAATGGGAAGGCAACCAAACTGGAAAGTTATAGGTATTAAAAGTATCTATAAAATGAGCCGTCAGACAACTAAGACATCTGGTGTTAGGTCATGAGTAAATAAAAAAAAAAAAAACGTAAATTTTCAAAATAGTTTACATTTTTTTTCAATTTCAGTCTGAAATATTTGTAATTCTACTGCAGTACGTGTGATATAAGATGGAATATGTGAGTAAAAATTTCAGATCGATATCTGCGTACTTTTGAAAAAGTCCATTTGGTAAAAAAAAAAGTGCTTTGTCGGAAGAAATACCTATAAGTACTTTAAATTGAAGTTACAGGTATTAAAATATCTATAAATGGGCAATCAGACGTTAAGACATCTTAATTAAGTCTTGAGTAAATAAGACCGTAAATTTTTCCAAAAATAGACACATTTTTCAATTTTCAGTGAGAATGTTGTAATTCTACAGTACGTGTGATATAAGACGGAATATATGGTAAAAGGAAATTTCAGATCGATATCTGCGGCATTACTTTTTTGAAAATGCTATTTGGTAAAAAAAAGTGCTGTCGGAAAATACTATTAGTACTTTTTATGATCCAATTCGCTGAGAAGGAAGAAAATCCTGTCTAAAAGTATTTGTTTCT
>BGPR01052923.1:0-10511 GCA_013235015.1 Araneus ventricosus | reverse complement strand
AGCATTGGTTGAAATTTTGGTGTTATATCTATGATGTACGTAAAATGGTCAGTTGGTTGGCGTCTAATTTAACCCTTTCTTTCTGAAATTAACTTTTTAATTTTATTTTTGCATTATTAGTTAAGTTTTGGTGCAGAATAAATCTAGGAAAGAGGAAAACTTCTAGTTAATTAGAATAACTTAATTAATTTAATTAAAAAATTTAACTTCTGCCTTTAAATGCCATGTATTGCTTGTTATTGGAACTACCTACATGTTCTTGTGAATGCTGTCATGAAAAATGGTCATATTACAAAGATATAAGCATGATTAAAGCGATACTTTTAAGTACCACTAGGATATTGTAACAAAAATTGTCTTGTGGGTGTACGTGAATGCAGATTAACAATCAGGATAATAAAAAAATAAATCACTTTATTCCACGAAGATTTCAGCAGAACACTAATGTAGCACAGGTAACAAAATGGAACCGCACTTGTATAGATTAACAGCAGAAATCACCAATAAATCTCAAACACAGCATTTAGAAATAGCACTCAATGTCTTTTCAGCTCACCAGCTTCCACTACTGAACAAAGTCCAACTGACTGCTCTTGGTTTGAGAACTTGCTTTTATATCTTTTCAACAGGAAGTGACGTCATTACATAGGAAGTGATGTAATCTCTAGAAGGTTCATGAAATTACTGGCTCCCAGTAGAGATAGAACGAAATTTCAGGATTTTTCTAGAAGATTCCTTTTGTTGCCAAGATTTGTATGTCAGAGAAACAACTTTATAGCTTTGTAAAGGGTTAAATGGGTTATTTAAACTATAATGTAGGTAGAAAAGAAACTAAATGCATGTATACATATAAATATGTGTGACAGCAATATTTATATGTATATACAATAAGCAATATATTTTGATTTAAAAATAATTTTTTTATGCACATTGATTTTTTCTAAAAAAAAAGTAAACATTAAAAAAAACATGAAGTAGTGTCTATTGGCATAGTTGTTTATTTAATATAATTTTTAGGGTTTTTTTTGGGTGGGAGATAAATAAAATTATCTGTTGTTCCAAAAACTAATTATAAACTGACATTTTTTCCATTAGCTTGACAGTAGGTGAAATATGTACAAAGTACTGCAACCTTGTTGTGAAATCTATGATTTCCTAAAAACTTTGTGGCAAAATGTTACTTTACATAACATACCTTCATACATTTGGCATTTGCCACATTAGCGAGAAAAAAAATTCACAGCAAAATTTATCTTTCACAGCATCTGCTGCCGGACTTATGGAAAAGTACCCTTTCACATTAAGTTAGTGAGTTTAGCCCTGTAGCTGAAATGAATTTTTCAATCTTTGAATTTAGTTTTAAAATGCTAACTTAAAACTAGTTTATTTTCAGATTGAAAAGATTCTATTGCATTTCAAAAGTATTTTTTATCAACTCTGTAAATTCATTTCTCTAAGAAGAAAGTTAGAGGAGCAGCTGCTTACTTAGAAGGTTAAAGTTAAAATAACTGGTCACACGAAGGGTTAATCTATCTTTCTTAGATCTTCATTTTTCAACATTTTAAAATCAAGGATTCTTATGAACATTCTTAATTGTAACCATTCAGATTAGAAATAACAAGCAGAAGGCTACACTCATATTTTATACATTTTATCTCCTAAATTCATGAATTTAAGATTTATTTATTTTTTTTATGACTTTAAGAAAGAAAAATTTTAGAAAATTTATGGCTGGAATGAAGGACTTCACTAACTTCCCATTGCTTGAGGAAAAATTATTCATGTCAGATTTCCTATGTAGGATCAAGCAACTTTTAACCTCCAACCAGTTTAAACTTGTTGGTTCTTTGCCAAATTTTGTTTGAAATCAGTGAGAGAAAGTAATTCTTTTAGAATTTAATATACTGTCCTCCAGGGGCTAGTGGGCTGCAGTGGTCTGGTGATAAGGTCTCAGCATCAGGACCAGAAGGTTCCAGGTTCCATACCCGATTCCACTAAAAGATATGCCATGTTAGTGGACTTGGTGCGTGCCAAATTTGAAGTTGAGGCTCATATGTTCTCATGCTGGCCCCCCCCCACCTCCCCCAGGCGCGGCCCCCCGCTAGGTGTCATCCTCACCATCAGATCACATTTCAGAATTACGAGTTCATTCCCCAAATAGCCCTCATGTTGCTTCAAAACTGGATGTTAATATAAATAAACTAAAATTAGGGCTAGTACTTACTTTGCCACCATTTGAAATTAATAGCTGTTTTGAAAATCCTGGTGTAAAATTAAGTCTGTGACCTTCTGTATGAAGTTTATTTTTTAACATGGAATATGCTTTTGCATATTAAAGGAAAATAATATTTAAAGAACCAGATGCAATTTTCAACCATTTAGTTAGGTGCAGCTTTTAATGTTATAGCCAGTGGTGTAGTCGCAAAATAAGCAGTGTCGGGATGCTTTAAAAGCAGTACCAGAAAGCTCTAACCTGGGTGATAAAAATTGTGCTGTTTTAAGGATGATTTCACAATTTGTTTGTTATTTATTTCTCGTAAAAAAAAGCAGTGCCGGAATGGTGTTTCGGCTCCACCACAGCCTGGGTTCTATGATGGTTATCCATCATAGAACCAGGAATGGCGCTAGAGTTTGCCTGACAGGGGGCACGATCTCCCCGATGGGGGGGACGAGTAATGAAATTGGTCCCAAATTTTGGCCAGATTATTATTTATCAACTACAGTTGAATACCCAGTACAAAAATTTTCCCCGACGAGATACAAAATTTTTCCCCAATGGGGGGGGGGGGCCCCCCCACCCCCCCCGGGGCCCCCCCCCCGGTCCCCCCTGCATAGAACAGTTTAAGAACTAAAAATCACTGCAGTGCAAGACAAGCAGATAACTAAAAACTTTTTATGTAATGTGTTTAGAAAATTTATATTGGCGAATTTTGAGTTCAAGTTTTAGTTTCAAAATGCCTTGGTACTAAGTTAAAGTAAATCAATTTTAAAGAAGATTCATTAAGTCTATTTTTTTTGTTTGTGTGACATTGTTAATGAGCCTTTTAAATCTGCAATTACATAAATATTATAAAAATTACATTTTTTGCTTTTTAGTTGACATGATTTTGTGGCACTTTGTTTCTTTAAATATATATTCTTACTAGAAAATCACCCGTCATGGTATGTTGGGTGCAAATTGCCTTTTAATTCGAGAGATTTCCCGTCAAATTTGGCATGCTTAAATAGATATATATGGAAGAGAAATGTTTAACATTGATTGAAAACAAATAAAATAAACATGTTTTATGACAGGAAATATTTTTTTTTATTTACATATTTCTTTATTCAAAAAACTTCTTGGTAAACAACATTCCATGTGAAGTATTTTTCGTTGTTTAACAATTTTATTATAATTCAATAACCATGAAATTCTCAGCTTGTCAAACATAAGTTAAAATTTCAAAGGAATTCTTTTTCGAAATTCTAATCAAAACAAAGCTCTTCTCTGCTTGTCAAACATTGCCAAAAAATATTATCAAATTATATTATCCTGATTGCAATAAATAATCAGATGCATTGTGGCATCCAAACCATATCACGCACATGATATACCACTGACGTGATTTACTACTTTCTATTAAAAAATGGAAATTAATTTGAAATATATGATTAATATAATTTAAAATTCTTGGGAACTATTGATCATAGTGAGATAAATTTTATATCAATTGGTAGAAAGTTTTATTTCACTATTTTCGAGCTATTAAATTTGAAATTAGAACTACAATTACTCTTTTAAATTTAAAAATTTAAAATTAGAGAAATTTAGTTTCTCTAACGATGAAATAATGCTGTTTAATGTCTCGCAGTGCTATGGTTGGTTTTATTGTTGGTGACGTCAGAGCATTACCGAGAGACAGATTTGGGCTATTAGCAATAAAGGTGTATCGACACCTTAGCTGTTTTGTTTCTCGCCTATCTAATTAGATGATATCTTCTGTTTTGAAAGCATTTTGTCTTTTGATTCAACTCAGAATCTATGGAGCCCTTATATATAGGATATCTATAGATTCTGCATAATTTTTGCATTTAATTATATTCCCATTGAATGACTTAATTTTAGCTTATCAATTTAAAAATACCATAATTTTATGCACTTGTGATGCATGGGCAAATCATTCAACTGGTTGAAATGTCAGATGATATTGTTTAAAAAGAATGAAAGATTACCATGGGAATCAGTGGTTCATCCTGGAGTAGATGTGGCTATTTTTGCAGGGCAATATATTATAAATTTGTGTGATAAAGTTCACTGAAATTTAAGCTCATACATGTATGAAAAATTTGGCAGTTTATATAAAACTGATTTTTATTTTATGAAAATTATTATAAAAACTAGACACAGTTTACTGCAGGAAAGGTATATAGATGATTGAGAGCTACCATAATGTTGAGCTACCACTTCTAAAAATACAAGCTATGTTATTCGTATATCAGGAGTGAACAGGAGTTTATTCAATGAAGAGATTCATATGGAGGCCTTAGATTGAAGGGTGGGGGTGTTGAAATTTTCATGCTAAGATATAATTTATTTATTTTCCAGTCTAACTATTAATTTAATGATTAATTATCAGGATTCATTGGCAATTAACTTTAATAATCATATTAAAATTATTATAATGATTATTACATCTTACTAATTAATATGAATGGCCATACAAAGATATTTAAGCATGAATTATTTTGAAAATGAAATGAATTCCTGTTTAAAATAATTAAGAGCTAAATTGAAGTTTATTAATACAATACTGCACTATATTAAGACTAGTCAAAATTATTTTTGACCATAGGTCACATCCTAACATGGAAGTATAGAATAAAGTCGAAGGGAGAACATTTTCATCATTTTTTTTAATGATTTTATGAATTTATAAGTAACCATAGTACTGTTACAAAAAGAAAAATAACATTGTATGCCTTGCACTTGATCTCAATTTTCAGTAATTTATTTTCCAAGTAATGTGATTAACATGGATTGAAATATCAGATTAAATCAGTTAGAAACAGGATTGGTGAAAACAGACTTGCAGAAATATAATCTATCATCTTCAGAAAATTAGTTACATGCAAAATACTTTAAAGAAGAAAATTGACATATGAGGGCCATTTTTTTTCAATCTCCGTTCGAGCTGCTAAAGAGGCAAACAAGTGGTAGGAGGTGGGCAACTGCGCATTAGGGTGGATCGCTCTTCTATGGAGAAAAAAAATATTATTATTAATCAAAACCTACCTATACGGAAAAGATGTTCTATGGTATGGAGATTAAGAGAAAAATAATAAAAAAAAAATTAAATTCAAAATTTAATACTGCCGCAAGGGGGTTGAATTTTCGAAAAAAAAATGGAAAAAATACTGAATTTTAATTATACGATTTTAGATTCGAAATAATTGTTTTTCTGCAATATAAATAACCAAAAGTGATGATTAATGAGTACTAAGTAGTATAATGTACATTGCAACATTTTGTGACTCAGCTCCCCCTCCCCACACCGTCAAATCCGTCCGGTTAAAGAACTAGAGCAGTAGGCAATGACTTTGCATGCTTTCAGAATTTTTCGAAGGGCCAATTCCCTTATGTGATTTCTGTCATCAGCTAGCATTGATATCAGGACATTTTCTGGATGGCCAAATAAGCAGTTTCTTTTAAAAACAGGGTCTATGACATCATTCGAGAAATAACGCTATAGAACGATTGATTGATGCAAATGCTGTGCCTTATAGATTAATTACGGTTTTGTTTTGATCTTGAATCACATAGACGCATAGACTTTTGCGATAAATGTCGTTATTGTCAATGAAGCCTCAGATGAATTTTCGTGAGCTACATTGAACCTGAGAAGTCGGTTCGCGATTCTATGCCACCTTGAGTGGCAAACTTTTCCAGGATTTATCTTCGACAGTCTTTCTGTGCAATGTCAGCAGTTTATGACTTCACAAATTTCCATTAAGTACAGTTGATCAGTACTTAAGTCTTTCTTGTTAGTCACTTCACATAGCTTGTATTTTATTGGCGTGGATGGAACTACAGATAGCTTCTCGCATCCGGCCAACGATTTTCTTGTTTCGCCAGTCAGGCTTCTGAGTCCAGTTGTGGTTCTATCCACGTGCGCGAAAAGATGACATAGTGGAAGCTCGTTGGCGTGTAACTGGCACACAAACCATTGTAGTGGACGATTCAGATCAGTTCCATGTTACGTATAATACCTCCTTTGACACCTGTGTTGACAGATGTTCCGTCGCAACCAACTTTGTTACACCTATGTCATTGTCAACGCATGACAAAAAAAACTATATATGTTATTTCCAATAATTTGCGCTTTCCCGAAATTTACAGACACGTGGCCGATGTACTCAGAGCCAGGTTCTTTTACCAAGCTTATGTGTTCTTCTATTATGACTTTTCTTCTGTTGTCTTCCATTGGTAGAGTCCTGTCTTTTCGCCCATCTAAGTATAAACCAAATTGCTCATGGTCAGAATCTTTTATGACCTGAGACAATAGAGTGGTTCTTGCCTTTGTTCTCCCACACCGAATTTTATTTCTGTCAACAACGTTCAAAATATTGCTTTCTGAAGTAATGCCCACATCTTGAAGCGCAGCTGACACGATGGCAGCGCCTGCTCGGTCGAAAATACCAAATCGGTTCAATGTTCTAACTGCAGCTAAAACTGTTGTCATTACAGGTGTGACTGTGGGGAAGATTCCATGATGTACCACTTCCGACTTATCGAGGGGTGGGAGGATAAAGCAGGAGACAGAAAAAAGATGGGATTGCCTACTGCTCTAGTTGTTTAACCGGACTGATTTGACGGTGTGGGGAGGGGGAGCTGAGTCACAAAATGTTGCAATGTACATTATACTACTCACTACTTAGTATTCATTAATCATCACTTTTGGTTATTTATATTGCAGAAAAACAATTATTTCGAATCTAAAATCGTGTAATCAATAATCAAAATTAAGTATTTTTCCAATTTTTTTTTTTGAAAATTCAACCCCCTTTCGGTAGTATTAAATTTAGAAATTAAATTTTTTTATTATTTTTCTCTTAATCTCCATACCATAGAACATCTTTTCCGCATAAGTAGGTTTTGATTAATAATAATATTTTTTTTTTAAATCGTATAATCAAAATTCAGTATTTTTCCATTTTTTTCGAAAATTCAACCCCCTTGCGGCAGTATTAAATTTTGAATTAAATTTTTTTTTATTATTTTTCTCTTAATCTCCATACCATAGAACATCTTTTCCGCATAGGTAGGTTTTGAAATTCTGGGAAAAAAAAAATCTATCCACTCTACTGCGCATGTCTCTAACCATAACCTCAACTACTGCCAACACCAGCTGCCAGTTTGAGCTGAGCTGTCAGCATGTGAACATAGCTGGTAGAATTCATGCTCCTACCAAGTGCAAGTTGTGTAGTGTCATTTGCTTTCTTCAAGCAGAAGGTTGGTTTGCAGCCGTTTCGTGTCAAACTTTACAACAACTGGGAAGAGCCATTCTGACTTCTGGAATTGTTCTCATTCATGACAACACCCACTCTCGCAGTGCCGTTGTAACCCAGCAGTTTCTGGAGCAGTTTAAATGTTGCGTGTCTGATCTCCCAACATATAGCCCCAACTTAACGACGATTGATTTTCATCTCTTCTTTGAACTGAAGAATTGGCTAGGAGGCCAAACCTTCCAGAAAAATGAGGAAATTCAAAGCAACGTTAAGACACATTACTGGCAGCAACATTCTTCAAAGAGGGGATTGAAAACCTAGTCGACCAATATGACAAATGACTGAATCTTCACGGCGATTATGTCGAAAAGTAACCATGTTTGAACATTACTTTTGGTAATAAATTCATTTTGTTCTCTACTCTTCTCTTTTTTTTATGGTTCATCGAAGGTTGAAAAAAAAACGGCCCTCGTATATTAATATTTAATAAGCATATCAAACAGAAAATTCTATCATTGTAAGTGTTGTGAACAAGCAAATAGTGTTTCTTGAAATAACATCATTGACGAAGCAAAATATTTGTTTTTGTTGCTGTATTAATAGGTGTTAGATGTTAAATTATACATATTGTCTGATCATTTATTTATTATTTTAAGGTTGTATAATAATTTGTTTGAAGATGGAATTCTCCAACCAATGCCAGAAAATGTTGAAGGCCTGAGGTCACCACCATCTGCAGTAGGTCATTTCATTTGTCCTTCAGGGTCAGGATCACTTGTGAAATATTTTCTTAAGAAAGCAGGTAAGTATTTTTATAAATAATGTTGTCAGTTAAAATATTTTTCATTAAAACTTTGTGTGAATTCAAAATTATTCTTTAAATACTTGATATATAAAAATGCAGTCCCTCTTAACTGAAGTATAAATGCAATCCCTTAAGTTTTCAGTTTAAAAAAACCATGAAAAATATTATATGAAAACCCATTTATTTAGAATATATTTTGCTGCAATCTTTTGCAAACCAGTTTTTCACCCATCTTATTAGTAATAATAGTTGAGTTAGATTTATTATTTTATAATACACTAACTATTTTTAGAAATTATTGGCAATAAACTTAGCAAAACATCAAAACTTTTCTTACTTTCTAATTGACTAAAGTTTTAATTTAAAAAAATTTTTAAAAAATGACCACAAGGTGCACATTTTTAGCATTCTTTTTCATGCTTATTGATTGTCTGTCAATATATTATGCTAATGTCTGTGATTTTAAGTTAATGATTACATAAAGGTGAAATACCTACTCATTTTCAAGAGAGATGTGAATTTGCTAGTTATTTTTCAGATTGTCTGAAAAATGAATTTGATTATTTTAATCATGTGAATATACTATACAGTAAACTCTCGCTATGATATCCGATACAACGATAAATCCCTCTACAATAATAAAATTTTGTGGTCCCAGTGAATTTGCATAGAACATAATGTTAATCTCCCCTCAATATAACGATATTCTGTACAACAATGTTTTTTTTTAAATCTCAACGCCATTTTTTCCCTCTGTAACAATATTGCTTGGAGGATAAGCAAACTGGTAATGTCGAAAATTACAAAAATGTCTCTGTCTCAGATGGCTGAAGAATGTTGAGATTTCAAAAGTCTTTAACTCAGCTTGAAGAAAAAAGTGCCAAAATGTCTGGAATTAACGTGGAGGAATATTTAACAGCGGATGATATGATTTTATGGTTTTTGAGGGAGTCAACTGAAGAAGATAACCCATTTCGTCTGGAAATGGAAAATGATGATGAAGAGGATGATACGGATACATCACAGTCTTTATCAACTTCAATCAGTTCAGTCCTTATGGATAATTTTTTGAAGTCTTTCATCCAGAAATGATGATCATTTTCGTGCATTCGACTCTATGCTAACCTTGCTAGTTGACTTAACAGTTAAAAAAATGAATAAGCAAACGAAAATATTGGATTTTTTCGATAAATAAGTTTCTCAGGCATGTGAACTATTTTATTGTATAGCTGAATTTTCAAATTTTTATATGCTTTAACAAACATCACTCTGGTGATACTTTTTTTTTTGCAAAATGTACATTGCTGTATTGTGTCCACATTAAAACAACCCAAATTTAATTTTTTTATATCATAATTATTTCGCCCCTTGATATAACAATATATCCCTCTATATCAATATCTTTATTTCATCCCAAAAGTATTTTTGTAATAAGGTATTACTGTATTTGAAGACATTTCACATCATAACTATTATTGAAACTTTTTTTTTAAATTAATTTTTGTGATTAGATTTTATCAAAATCTAAATTAATGACTGAAACTTCTCATGACTTTCAATCTTTTAATTTGATCATAATTTCATCCCAAGGTTGTGAGATTTTATTTGGACACAAGGTCACAAAAATAAGTCCCTCTGATGAAAAATGGGAAACATTATGTGAAAATGGAGCAAGTCATGCATTTGATGCAGTGGTTTTGACTATTCCTGTGCCTCAAGTATTGCAGCTGGATGGTTTAATACCTCATCTTGAAAGTAAGATATGCCTTTAAATTTAGTTGTGACTAAGCTGTATTTAGCTACTTTTCCATTAGCTTGACAGCAATTGTTGAAATTTATATACATGTAACACCAAGTATAGCAACCCTTAGTTCCATGGTTGTAAAAAAACTGTGGTATATAGCTTAGATTGCTGTATGTGGTGGGAAGCTGTCAAGCTAATGGAAAAACTACAGCTTGTCATTTTGAATGTTTTTATTATTAAATGCCTTTGTATATAATGTCATGGATTGTTTAAAAAAGTTCATTTTCCAGAGAAAGGAAAAGTCAAAGTTTTAAATAGTAATGTAACTTTTGTGCATGTATTTCACTACTGCTTATATTTCTTAGCAAATCTTTTACTTTCTCATCCTGATTTTGGATGGCAAGTTTTCTTAATGTACTTATTATTTGCCATGTGTTCTGAGTATTTGCAAATGCATACTTTTCATTTTTAAATACA
>BGPR01052921.1:0-10511 GCA_013235015.1 Araneus ventricosus | reverse complement strand
TGGTTTTAAAGTCATGCGAGGTTGGAAAGAGAGAAACAAAATAGTTATAGTAATGAGAAGTGCGGATCGTAGCTGGATTGGTGAGTGTGGATTGATGTAATATACATTGTGAAAAGATATGTAGATTTCAGCATCATATAATGCTTTGTGAACTATCTCTTGATCGAGAATGATCCCCGAAGTTGTGTGGTACCATTATTAAAAAACGAGTAAATACTGGCGAGAAGAGAGGTACATCTGTATTAAAAAATTGGCAGAAATACTTTGATTGACATTCGTTCCATGAGAACTCTTGTCTGATATATGGTACTGATCTTAAAATGACAAAAAAACAAGATTATCTTCTGACAGTAAAGTATAAAAATTAGTTTTTTAAAACTATAATATTGAATTATTTTTTCTCTCTTTTAACTTTTGTTGTACCTTAAGTTCTCAATGTTAAACTTTTGTTAATATACACTACTTCCTCTTTTCTTAATCAAAGAGAAATTTGATGTTTGCTTGTTTTATTTAAGTTGTTCTATTAAACCTATATATTACGACATTTAGCTTTAGTCATTATTCCATCTCTTCCAAAATTGTTCGTTAGCCTTTGCTTTAGCTGCTAATTTTAATTTTGTACATATCTTAAAGGTTTAAAAAAGTAAAGACTTTTCTGAAAACTTAAAAGACTGATAAAAAACAGTTTTTTATTTCTGTTTTAAGTATTTCTTCGTATATTTACATTTTAAAATAATAAATCTTTTCGTGTAATATATTTTTAAATCGTTAAATTTCTGAAAATTCTATTCATGTTCAGCCTTTTAATTTTTATGCACCTGATTACATAATAATAATTCTGTTGTTTGAGTTACTTATTTGTTTCGTATTAAAGAAATGCTTAAAGCAATATATATTTATTTAATCATGAAAATCCCGGCCAATATTATATACTCTAATAGACATTGCAAGAAAAGGAAAAAAAATGTTAGAAATAATTTTATTCAGGTAATAATAAGAAATAATATATATAGAGAACAAATACAGCAACACATGCTCAGCATCGCTAGCAGAAATCGTATCATATCCGATTGCCGCCACCCAGTTCCTACCGACAGGAAGGAGCGGACGTACTGTATGCCAGTGACGTATCAGCTAGAATGGAACAAGGCTCAGCATATCAACTTTGCTACCGGATACAGCAAAACCCAGGTACATGAACTACAGTTAAAATAATCTTGATAACTTGCTGTTTAGGCTGGCAAAAACGCACATCTACATTCAAAGCCAAAATGAACGATGTTTTCGCTTAAGATCGATCTTGTTAATATGGAGTGAAGTTTTGTTTTTAGATTCCCATTTAATCTACTCGTTAACATTAACAACATGAGCTTCCTTTTCATTTTCGTAACCGCTACGGAGAAGCGATAACCCTAATCGCAGCATGAAGTTACATTTTGTTTCGTGTTTATGTAGTTGATGGAATGCATCGCAGATTCTTCCCTTGTTCGTTGACATCGGGCATTGCATCTTCAGCTTTCACTTTCAATGCCACTCGTCTCAGCTTCGTTTTAAAGCAACAGTTCAAGAAGCGACGGATTTTATTTCAGTTTTCGAAAGTGATAAATTTTAATCTTTCTTTATACTAATCTCCGGAGCATAGAACTTTATTTTCTGGGCAATACGTACTGAACGAAGTAAATGATCAAAACCAAGGCCACATGCATTTCATCATCATACCTCTACCGAAAACGCAAAGCTATCCCAACCCGGAACTGTATCAACCTGATATTTTGTATCACCTGATACTTGTATCATGTTGATTCTTCGTATCAGCCGACTGAAAACGAACGCGTCGGAAGCGATTATTTATAGTTATCATTCGAGTACGAGAACTGATACCGAGTACCTGATACTTTTGATCTGTATCATTTAGGTGTATCTGACACTTTTGCTTACCTGATACAAAGTATCGAGTTGATACAATATCACACAACCCTACTTGAAATTGGCATGTAACGCGAATAGTTTCCACTCAATTTATCATCACAAATTATCGGGGTATTTTCTGTTTAATTTTGCATATTCAAACCTTTCTTGACATGCCAACAGAATTTCAAAACAAACCAGGAATAGAACCGGGGTTAAGTAGAATCGTACTCTTGCTAAAGCACTGAGATGGGTGGATGCAAAGAATTAAATTAATAACAGAAAATAAATAGAATCCTCGTATTCCCGTCTTGTTGAAATTATAAAAACATCCTTTCATCTTTTTCCCCCGAACCAAACTCTCATTTAAGCCATTAGATATTGAAGTAATTATATTAAAATCTTAATGTGAAATGTTTACTGGAACAACTTAATGTATGTAAATAAAACGAAAATCATAAATACACTGGTGTGCAAAACGTAAACAGCATTCGTAAAATTCTAAAAATTTGGAGTTAAAATGGATACAATGGTTTACAATAGTTGTGGGGAATCATATAACATACAATCCTGTATCGTACACATTTTACAGTGAATATTCAGTCACGAGGGCATTTATGGGACCAACCACAAATTGCTGAAGACGAAAAGGATTTCGGCTCACTCCGTTTCACAGATCTTTTTAAGATCCGCTATGAACATGTTCCAACTAGAAGTGAAAAAAATTTTTAGAAATATTCGTTATCGGTTGCGAAAAATCCATTTGAATCTTCCTCTTTGAAATTTCAAAAAAATTGAGATAGGTGTTTTTGCCTGTTAAGCGGCGATATATTTATTCTGTAAGTTTCGTCTGATTTGGTTGAAAACTGCATGTCATAAGCAAAACATGTGCGGAAAAATTTGGGATTTTTTTAAAGAAACCTTTATATCTTCTCGAATATACGTACTATTTTTACAAAAATGCACGTAGGTATTGCTCATAGAACATAAAGCCACTGACGAAAGTTTCAAATCATTATCAGCTTTCTGTGAAGCGGAGTGAGGCAAAATCCTTTTCGTTTTCAGAAACTTGGGGTTGGACCCTAAATGCCCTCATGATTGAATCTCCGCTGCAAAATGTATACGATACAAGAATGTATGTTATCCGATTCTCCACAACTGATTGTGAGCCACTGTATCAATTTTAACTCCAAATATTTAGAATTTTACGATTGCTACTTAACTTTTGCACACCGGTCAGTGGTGGCTCGTCAGCTCAGAAGCAAGAAGTGCTGCAAAAGTTGTATAGACCTAAGTTGTTGGAAATTTTTCGCTGATTAGTTAGGTATAGAATGATGATATACTAAAAATTGATGGTTTTTGAGTTATAAGCAAAAAACTAGGAAAATTTTTTTCATGTTTTTTGGCTATAACTAAAATTCCAATAAAAATTTTGGTGGCAAACCTCAGATTCGTAATCAGCAAGCACACCATAAAACATAAAGGAGCAAAAAAATTACAACTCCTCCAGAATTTGATTTTTAAAAAAACTACTTAATGACTGGACTACAGAGAGAAAGCGAAAAAAAGGCCAAATGAGGAAGTCGCGCCAATCGAGAACTATGGAAAACGCAGCTCAAAGACATCTAATTTCAATGGGAGAAATAGTTGCTTTTTTCTCCGAGTGAGCTCTCTGAGTTGCTCAATGAGGGAATTTAGGTTCTTAGGAGGGGCAAAACTCTCTGCAGCTCTGGACTGTCTCTCTATTAATTCTTGATTGATTTTCCATCTTCCTTTTACGTATTTTATTACTTTTTTGCCATTTTCGCTGATTATTGAACTCGGAAAGAGGAAAAGCAAGTCAATTAGAATAAAAACCAAAATACAAGCTTTTAAAATAATTTAAAGAGGGACTGCAGCTCTGCAGCATGGACGAGCCGCCACTGACTCGTGTGTAGTTTGTAAGCTGTAGAAATTCAATTGGAATATATAGGAAAAGTGAAATGAACTCAAATGAAAAATATACCAACAGCCGTCATGATGGTAAAACTCGTCTTCTAAATCTGACAGAAACTCCTGATCTATTGAAGGAATTACTTAGTCACAATTCAGAGAAATCTTAAACTATCGACCAGACTTAAGAATACGGTGCAGTCGCCGGAAATGGAATTCCTTTTTGGAAATTATTCGTCAAATATGGTATTCCTGAAACTGTTCCCGTTTTCTTTTGGCGAGGGTTTTAACTGTTGGCGCGATTATGGTGATCCTGGCGACGATACCTCACTGTATTCTTAAGTCTTACGAAACTATCAACAACATATTCGAGAATACAATAGTACTTTAGCATTTGCATCTATGGGAGATTAGCCAGAGTGCAATGCTCCGCGCAGGATCATCTCGTACATAATATTTTCATTGAACATGAGTAGTGTTCAGCTGGGCATTCACGAGGGCTGCGCTCCACGCAAATTCCGTCGCTCCAAACCAAAACCGGTCGTCAGTGAGAAAATCCTATGAAGATTGTCGTGGTGTGGTCGAAAGTTTGGATATACATTTGGACTGTCAGGCCATAAATGCTGAAATGCGACAGGTGTAGATACGAGGGGACCCAGATAGCAATTTTAGTTTGCAGCAATCTTGCTCTGAAAATCTGCAGCAAGTTTGACACGGCAAGCATGCAAGCTTGAAACAAGTTATTGCAAACGAGTTAGTCACCACGCGTCGAACTTGGCAGCAAGCTTATTGCGTCAAACTCATTGCAGACTATAGTAAAAACAAAGTACGCAGACAAACCTCGGATTCGAACCCCCGACAACCCACTTCATAGCCAGGCGCCTTAGCTATTCAGCCAGCGGAACTCTGAGAGGGGAAGATAGATTGCTCTAATACATCGTACATTTACACGTTTTATTTTAAACTGTTTTCTTGATATAAATAATTTTTTAAATTTTTGATTTGAAACTTGTTTTGCAAGTGGGTTGGTCGATTATGATTTGTTACTTTGTAGGAAGTTTGCTGCAAAGTTGCCGCATCAAATTTGCCATGACAAGCTAATATCAAGAAAAATCACACTTGCTGCAAGTGTACGTGCTGACTGGGGAATGGGTGGTAGGCTCTATCGCACTAGAGGAATTAAGAGGAAGCGGGAGTTTGCGTTTTCAAGGCGAGAGAAAAATGAGGTGCAGTAGGGGCCTGTATGTCCAGCTTCATACGCGTTTTAAAAATCTCTGAATAAATACTACACGATTTCGTTTAGCTTCATGAGTAGGGTTAATATGGGGGTTTGAGCACAGTTTGACCTCAGTTGACCCCGACTTTCGTGTTTCGGTGTATAGGGGGCGCTGTGATCGCCAATCCCTTCAGAGTTGAAATAAGGAATTTTCTTGGGCTTTTACCCCCACCGCCAACCCCTTCTTAGATTAGATAAGGAATTAAGATAACGAATTCATTATTTTTTGGGACTTTGAAAATTTTTGAGGAATTTCAAAACTTGCGCATTTTCTGTTCTTAAATAACAAAATGTTTACTTAGTTGCTAATTCTCATAAAATCTGTTTCTTAATTAAATCATTTTTATAAGCATAATTCTTCGAATGATCCAACTTGGATTTATTTTTCTTTCATCATTCAACTTTCCTCTTTGCTTCAAGCTTATTTTTCCACTAACAAACACAATTTTAGAATATTCTAACAATAACATACAAGAGCACTAAAAATCACTTAGTTTGAATAAGTTAACTTAAAATTCCGTTTTTAACTGTTTCAGGAATAACAAAACGTTAAACTCTCTTAAACTTAAATGGAAAATTTGATTCTTGAACGAGAAAGTGTTGGCATTATTTTTTTTTCTTTCCGAATTCACTTAACATCGACCAAATTGTTTCATTAATATTAACCATTAAAGATCGCTTTTTTTTTGTTGGACATATAACTTATCTATAAAGACTTTGTTTACTTCGAATAACACTAGAAAGGTGACATTAAACCTTGCAAATGCATAGATTCATCACAAATTATTTTATCTAAAAAATTTAGGGACCATTCATCATAGTTAATTCTAAAACTATATAAAACATTCCACTAATCTAAAATTTTCGCCTATTAACTAATAAAACATTTATTTCGATATTTAAAAAAAAATTCGACCGATTTCTGTGTTTTTTTTTCAAACTTTTTTCGACTTTCATCTCAATTCCTTTCAATTTTATTTTATTTCACGAACTATTTATTCAATTTCATTAATTATATATATAAATTCTCTAACTAATTTTCCATACATGACTAAAATTCACTTTGATTTTTAAACGCATTTCTTCCAATGATGAAAACAACCAAAGAATATTCTATCAATAACATAGAAAAATAAAACTCTCTTTGGTTTGAATAAATTAATGAAATGAAACTCATGTTTTACATTCTAATTCCTTTTCACATTGATCAAATAAATTTAATCCCAACAATTTTAACCACCAAAGAACTTTTTTTTTTCCTACATGCATGTTTAATTCATGAAGATTGTGTGTTTGATTTATTTCGAATAACGATAAAAGAGTTACCACGTCTGTGTGTGTGTGTCTGCTTCTCTTTGCGATTTTTCCATATATGACTAAAATTCACTTTTATTTTTAAACGCGTTTCTTCCAATGATGAAAACGACTTAAGATTATTCTATCAATAACATAGAAAAATAAAAATCTCTTAGGTTTGAATAAATTAATGAAATGAAACTCATGTTTTACATTCTAATTCCTTTTTACATTGATCAAATAAATTTAATCTCAACAATTTTTACCTCCAAAGAACTTTTTTCTGCATGCGTGAAGACTGTGTGTGCGTGATTTACTTCGAATAACGATAAAAGAGTTACCACGTCTGTGTGTGTTTGCTCTCTTTGCGACAGATTATCTTTTGAGAATATTCCACATAGATAATTCTAATCATTGCTTACTCTATCTCAATCCTACATGAAACATAGCTTGCTTTGATTAATTTTGAAATTGTTTTTTTCCAATCACGAATGCAATTATTAAAAATTTCTTTGGTTTGATTAAGTTTTTCGTGCATGGTGAAATTTGATAAAATTGAACTTAAAATTTCAATTTTCTACCAGTTTCGAAAATACCGAAACATAAAAACTATTTTAAAGCCGACTGTTTCAGATGAAGATCTGTTCCAACTTACTTAAATAAACCTCATTCAAACACTTCGAGATTGAATTTCTTTTCCTCAACTTAAAACCTTTATTTCAAAGTGTTTTTAGATATTCAATTTTTTTTTCCTCGGCTTTTGAACAAAATTTCTTGAATTGCTCTTTCAATCCTATTTTATTTCAACAACTGATTATCCATTTTCATTATATATATATATATATATATTGATTGCTTGATTCTCCTGGATTCGAATTTCCAAAACAATCTTCATCACTAGATGTTACGCTTCATGATTATAACAATCTAGCTATGAAGACCTACGCAGTTAATATTAAATTTGTTTTATCATATTTCCTTTAAGATTAAAAGATCGTGTTAAATCTTACATTCGTGACTAATTTGGACACGTCATAGATGATCCATGTCATGCTTATTTCTAGAATATTTAACTATGACTATCGTCTTGCATTGTTAATTCTAATCACACATTCTTTTTCAACTATCATACATAGAAAAATCTCTTTATCTTAAATTTCAGTCTATTAATTGATATGTTTATCTTTATGTGTCACTTGATATTTTCTTAGAACTTCGAGAATATTCTTATGCCGATTAAAGGCATGAGTTTGTTTGTTTTTTATCTGTCTCCCTTTCACCCAATCACATTCACAAATGACTAAGTTCTCACACAAGTTCAACCAATAATGTTACTGAACCCTTTTATCAATTTTTTAGAGTTTCCTTATAAATTTCGAACTTTCCCTCATGAATTCCCTCTACTTTGATTTTTTGCCATTCTACTGTGTTTCCCGACTTTTTCTTCATCATGAAACGTGCATCATCTGAATCCGATTCTTCAAAGACTGCTCCGAAGAAACTCTCAACATTTAACAACACTGATGGCTTTACTGTTGACTCTATTCCTCCACACCATTATCACCTCGGTGAGAACAACTACGCTGTGGTCAGTGATTTCGCGAATGTTTTAAATGTGCACATTCGAAAGTTCAAAACGAATGAAAACGGTAGAATCTTCCCAACCAAAAACGGTGTTAGTTTTTCACCTTACGTGTGGGAATCACTTGTTACCGAAATGGACAATTCATCTTTACCATCAGAGACAGGGAAAGTGCTAATCATCAGAGACACATTGTTTCTAACCAGTGCATGGATCGAAAATGTTCCCTATGTCTCGCTTCAGCGATATGTCACGAAACAAGACTTTTCGAGGCAGTTTCTCCCATCTGTGTGCCTACTCACCGAAACTGAATGGAACCAACTTCAATGCCTTAGGAAATATATCAGCGAAAGCTGTAAGTCACTGATATTTAATGATTTTCTGAAAAAGAAAATTCTTTTGGAAGTGTCTTCACGATCTCCACGCACCAATTTACAAATGGAGCTAAGCGATGTTGAAATGGTGCTATCGATGTCCCTAACAGAACTTTTAGCGGACAATATAAAGAGACGAATCGAGGAAGTGATGGTTTGCAATGGCTGCATTGAGAATCAGGCGAATCAGCTTGGTCACGAATGCGTGACCATGAACTTTGAATCCAGACATAGTCTTTACGGAGACTTAGCCATCCTATCGATGGACATTGAAATTGTTGCGAGAAATTTTATTGAAAGAAATGCACAAATGCTAAATTATATAAATGAAACTTTTTTTAATAACCTTAATATGGATTTACTTGTGAAAAATGCCTGTGATATGTATATAGCTTCTGACATCATGCCTCATAGAATGTTTTAAATAAAAGGTATTTTATTTTATTTGTGTTTATATTAATATGTTTTTGCATGCTTGCTATTTTCAAAATGTTTTAACCCTTCAAAGGATTATAATTCTATTTAATATACTGTTTATTTATATTTTACTTTAACTTAACTACTCGAATTTATAGAGAAGCATTCATATTAAAAATTTCTAAAGTTTGAATAAGTTTCTCCAACATAATGAAATTTGCTCAAACTAAACTTGAAATTTCGATTTTCTATCAGTTTCAGAAATAACAAAACATGTTATTATTTTAAAGTTGGTTGCCTTTGAAGAAAAATTGTTTCAAGCTTAAAAGTGTTGACTTTATTTCAACAAACAAATGTCTTTATTGAATATTTTCTCACTCATGCCTTAATTCACTTAGCATAAAAATATATTCTTTTGAATATATATATAAATTTCTTTATATTAATAAAATTCAATAAGTTTCTTTCACTCACATCAAAGTTTTCTTTGTTTCAATCTGAAAAAAAAAAAATGTTTCTTTCTTCTTGTCTTTAAGGACGATTATAGAGAAAAGAAGTTGCCTTGAATTTTCAAAGGTTACTTCTTTTTCAGAACTATTTTAAAGTTGATGACTTTAAGTGAAAAATTGTTAGAGAAAGAGACTTAATTTTAAAGCTTGAATTATTTTCTCAAGATTAAATAGCATTTGTTAAAAGTGTTGACATTATTTTAACATTAGCACTTTAATTTTTTTTTATTTCAACTTGTGATTGAAATCACCTAATAAATTTTCAGCGTTTAATTTATCAACATGTTGTCTATCAATTAATAGTTTTATTATAAAGTAATTGTTTAAAAGTTTTATTATAACTATTAACATCTGCTTAAAGAATTTCAATATCTGATTTAAAGAGAAGTCTGAACTTTCCACTTTTTAAAAACTATTAAAATTTTATTTCAACTTGTGATAGAAATAACTGAAACTTTTAATCATTCTAATACTAATTATAATAATAATAAAATAAAAATAACAATTTAACATGAAGAAATATATTTATTTATATACTCTGATGATGATGATGATAATACATAATTAGTCTCGACGTAAACGTTTACATAGTGGAATTGAATAGTCGCGTTCCATCTCATCTAAGCTTTGCTGTAAAGAAGACCAAACTCGGCGAAAGGTAAGACTTATACGAGGTTCTTTCACACAAGGCTGAGGGGGTATAGCATGAGTCCATTCTTTTTGATCGTGCATTAGCAAGAGGGATCCTGCTTCCAACGCTTGTCGCACTGATTTACATCCCTTTTTGGAGAAGATCATATCACGGCAGGCTCCAAAGCTGAGTGTTGCGATGTCCACGGACTGGTCTAGGGAAGGTTCATCGTCTTTATGCGCACCGATCTTTGCTTGGCCACTTTCATAGAAATTGAGTAGTACAAAATTATACTCAAATCCAGTTTTCTTCTCCACGTCAGATTTTATTTTCCACAAAGTCCTGTTCCAGGGTAGTGGTACTTCGCAGTGACCAGAATATTCATACTCAATGTCCATGTCGCCGTAACTGCATGATTTCCTTAGGGGTCTATAGGATTTACCCCAGACTTTGATGATTGGTTGTTTGAAGGGACACTTTGAAAGTTTTGTGAACATTTCATTACATTCCTCTTGCGAGTAGAAATTAGGTATATTGACGTTTTATTATAAATCGGTCAGTCAATTCGACAAGTTTTTCGCAATGT
>BGPR01052920.1:0-10511 GCA_013235015.1 Araneus ventricosus | reverse complement strand
CGAGCTCAGTCTAAATGCCGATGCGTTAAATAAAACCAAACAATTGCGAAGCCTTCGAGCAAGAGATTTTAATTTTACATTTAATTTTAATTTTACGGTTTAAGTTTTATACAAGAAAAAATGAATAAAATTATCTTATTTGCAAGCGAGGAAATAATGGAATAAATAAAATTTAATTCTTTTTAAAATTTTGACTAAAATAATTCTTTGTGTTATTTGGAATTATCATAAAAAAGAAAATATTGGAAATCGGAATAAATTGGAAATGCTTTCCTTCAGATCATTTGACGCAAAGCTCAAATAGGAATGGCCCTCACAAACTACTAACTATATCACAACCTAAGAAAATCCTCTTGGGTCGGGTATACGTAGCTTACCCTAGTACCCTATTTTACCCCACAAGAAGTACCTGGTTTTACCCCGAGTTCAGAGGTTATAAAAAAAGAAACAGAACCACGCAATTGTTTTAATAAATCATTATTGTTTGATGGGATATAAATCCTTAGTAAACACATAATCAGCTGGACTAAATATGGTGTTTATAATTGTAATGATTAATAAGAAAGGATTGTTTAAAAAGAAATGAGCATTGGAGAGTTGACGTCATAAAACAAATAAACCTTCACATACGAAGTGAATTTAACTACAACAACAACATGAAAACTATGACCAATCTTTTTTCTTCACTAGTGTTGAATAATTCAGTATTTGTCCACTAGAAAGAAGAATTAATAACGCCCAAATCAAAGTTTCCGTTTATCCCAATCTCCCCTTATTTATAATCCTCTTTCTTTGATTAACCGTATCTTACAAAACCATTTGTTTCTGAGCCCAACCGTGTCGAAAGATCTTGTGATGTGTTGTTTAGCGGCTCATGCTTATTAGGGGCTCTTTCGGGTACATGTTTGAGCGGTGAGTCACATCAGCTGCTGCGTCCTCTGTGATGGCAGATTTTCATCAGCGTTTGAGATAGCAGTGTTCTTCCGTATGACATAAGCAAACTCATTTTTCAACACCTTATTATTAGCTGAGAAGAAACGGTTTGAAGGGAAAATTTGCTGCGCCTTTTTGATCATTGCAGTAATGATTGAAACTTTCCGATATTTTAAACATCGATAGATTGAATTGGTGATATTCTTTCTGTGCGTGTGGGCGCGTTTGTTATGATTTAAAGTTGATTGTAAGCTATTCATTTTATAGATGCATTGATAGGAATCTATCTACCCTCTGACCAAAGCTTCGCACACTGATTTAGCTAACCGCTTAGGTTCAGTGATGAAACTTCTCGGATTTGTGTCGATTTTAACCCTTTGGAGCGCAATGTGCCAGCTGATGGCACACCTAATTTCGCTCGCTTCTTAACAGTTAAATTCAACTATAAATGGAAAATAATAGGTTTAGGATAGGGCTAATAGTACTCCTTTTAGAATGTATATAGCAGCCTTATGAAATTTCGTTTCGGAATAGGACTTATTAGAGTTAAAGTTTAGAAACATTCCTTAACCTTGAGATAAGACATTTTTTTCATATCTGGATGTTTACAATTTTAGAAAATTAACTCGAAAATTTTCCTACAATATTCTTGAAGTTTTAGTTTATGATTTTCTATAAGATTCAACAATATTTTTTGAGTGTATGTAGAGCTCTGTATCTAAGGAGGTTCTCATATGAGGGGGGGGGGGGGGGGCGCCCCAAAGGGGGGGACGACCCCACTCGGAATGTAGTAAATTTTTTTTAAAAAAACATTTTGTAGATTCTATGTCTAGATAATAAACTAAACCCCTTCATGATGTTTTTTCATCATATTTCAAAAAATTTAATGCTTTGAGCAGCAAAGGGTTAAATAAAACGTTCCATATCATCACGCGTCTTACTTATAAGAGATTATTTGGAATTAAGTAGAGTTAGCTAGATATAAACGAAAAAAATATAAACCTCTAAAAAATTCTGCTTCCCAACTTTTACTGTACATACAGCTCACCAGTGGGCTAGTGGGACAAGCATGACATGGCTGAAGAATATGAAACCGAGGATGAAAGTTATGGGTTTTATCCTCTGGCTGTGCTCTTAACCAATATTATTCAATGCTCTTTATCATAATTGATATGCTCTTTAGTCATGACGTTCAAGTTGGCTATTGTGGGCTAATGGCCCGCCTGGAAGACCTAAAATTACGCAACTTTACCTCCGATATTGGAACTAAGTCATACTTAAGGTATCCGACTTGTTTAAAATTGTCGTTTTTGATGAAATTATTAAAAATATTTTTATGACTTAATTTTGTAGCCTATTTAATCAGCTTTCTAAAACTGTCTCACTTTTTACTCTACTTGAATTACAAATGGAGTTACAGCTGTTTCATTACCGAAACTGCAAATGTGTTTTCTGAGAAATGATATTTTTTGAGGAAAACTGTCGACTGTAACAATGATTTCTCAAAAAGTTATTCATTCGTTAATATGAAATTTTCTGAGATTGTCTTCTGTAATATGCTTGATGTTTTTCTCTAAAAACTAAGGTCAATTTTAAAATCAAGTATTATTTTTAAGTGCTTAAATATGAACGAAAAGCATTTTTTATGAAAAATTACCAGTTTAGTAACTATGTTCAGCTGTATGTCAAAACTATTTTGAAGTGAAAGAAATATTTTAGAGCATAACACAGATAACTGTCATAAAAATGTACTCCTACAAGGACTTAAGTATATTTAGAATATGATTTTGTCTATGGCTGTTAGCGTAAGGCAAATATTTTAGTCATTTTTCTTCACATTTCTCAGTTTTTTTAAAAAAATATATTATTTTGAAAGCCTAATTTTGCAATATTTTCATAGTTTTAAAACATATGCAGTTGAAAAATAACATTAATATATATATATATAAATTATTTTTCAAAAAAATGTCTCCGAACACAGTCAGATACCTTAAAGTGACCGTTTATTTTTTCCCCTCAACACGGGACATTTTTTTTAATTTTCAGGTAATATCATGTGAATTTCAGAAAACACATATTTCTTCATTTTTTTATTTATTAATGAAAAGAACCGGAATAAACACGAGAAAATAAATAATTCACGTGATCTTGCATTTTTTCGAAAAAACCAATTTTTGCTGCAGTATATTTGGTGTTGATTTAAAAAAAGAATGACATTCTTGGCATGAATTCTTAAAATTTACTTTGGTAATTCACGTTACTTTATAAACTGCTACTTGTAACTGTGTTTTCTAGCTGTCCGCAACTTATTCATAAGAAAAAAGACCCTTTCTACGGGTGCATTAGTGCCGGGCAGACATAGAATTTATTCAATAATTATACGAAAGTTCGTATGATTTAAATTATTGGCGTGAAAGTGTTTCAGCAGTTCCACCCAACGATTTTCGGTTTAAATATTCCCAGTGTTTCAATCTGTCACTTCATGAGGTGTAATGACGTTAGAACTAAGTGCGAGAGATAGGATGCTTCTGGCCAACTTGCATATGTGTGACACGTATTGCCCATGCTCCGTCATCACCGGGCTACTAGACATTACCGTCAGTTTTTTTTATTTTGTTTGAAAGTGTTATCGTGGGTTGCTCTCTTTCTGAAAAACAGGACATTGGACGTCCAAGCTGTGTAAGGGACAGGACAGATATCAAGCAGCACTGTTCCGTTCAAAACGGAACGCATGGTCACATTACAGCATGAAGTGACAGAATGAAACATTGGGAATATTTAAACCGGAAGTCTTTGGGTGGAACTGTTCAAACACTTTCACGCCACTAATTTGCAGATATATTAATGAAGTTAGGGGAACCAGAGTGCAGAGAGGCAAGGATGCTTCCTGGCCAACTTGCATATATGTGACATATTGCCCATGTCAAATCCTCCTGCAGAATACTAGACATACCAAATCCATGATTTTTTTTATTTGTTTTAGAGATGTTACATCATTGGTTTGCTCTCTTTCTGAAAACAAGGACATTGGACATCCCGAAGCACAACCTTTAGGGGACAGGACAAGGCTATCAAAAAACGGCACTGTTCAGATTCATGGAACATGGTCACATTACAGCATATGATGACCAGAATGAAACATTAGAATATTTAAACCGAGAGTCCTTTGGGTGGAACTGTTTCGAAACACTTTCACGCCACTAAGTGTTGCGATGTAATGATTTAGAACCAAGTGCGAAGACAGGATCTTTTAAAGCCTTGCATATATTACGTATTACCCCATGCTCAATCACCGAGCTATAGACATTCAATTTTTTTTTCATTTTGTTTGAAGATGGTATATTTGTTTACTCTGCTGCAAGCGGGTTGGGCGTCCTGTTTGTTCTTTAGGGGACAACGGATAAACTACCAAGGTGGAATGCTGTGGTAAAATGGGCTGATCTACGTGTGTTGACAGAAACATGAATACTGAAGTCTTTGAACTGTTCTTTAAGCACTAGTTTTGATGTGGCAGAAGTTAGAACCAAGGCAGAGACAGATGCTTCACAATAGCTGCATATGTGACACGTATTGCTTATGCTCATCATCACGCAGGCTACTAAACATTACCGTCAGATTTTTTTTTTTCTTTGTTTTTGAAAGTGTTATCATTGGTTGCTCTCTTTCTAGAAAGAAACAGGACATTTTAAGGCGTCCCGAAGCTGGTGTAGGGACAACAGGACAAAGCTACCAAAAAACAGTACTGTCCCGTTCAAAATAAAACGTTTAGGTCTGTCCCCAACATGAAGTGACAGAATGAAACATGGGAATATTTAAACCGGAAGTCTTTGGGTGGAACTGTTCAAACACTTTCACGCCACTTGCGGTGCTCTAATGAGATTAGAACTAAAGTTAGCGGAAATAGGATGACTTCTGGCTCAACTATATGTGACCATGTATGCCCATGCTCCGTCATCACCGGGCTACTAGACATTACCGTCAGTTTTTTTTATTTTGTTTGAAAGTGTTATCGTGGGTTGCTCTCTTTCTGAAAACGGGACATTTGGACGTCCCGAAGCTGTGCTTGGGGACAGGACAGGCTATCAAAAAACGGCACTGTTCCGTTCAAAACGGAACGTATGGTCACATTACAGCATGAAGTGACAGAATGAAACATTGGGAATATTTAAACCGGAAGTCTTTGGGTGGAACTGTTCATTACTTTCACGCACTAATTTGCTGTAATGAAGTTAGAACCAATAAGAGAGACAGGATGCTTCTGGCCAACTTGCATATGTGTGACACGTATTGCCCATGCTCCGTCATCACCGGGCTACTAGACATTACCGTCAGATTTTTTTTTTTTTGTTTGAAAGTGTTATCATTGGTTGCTCTCTTTCTGAAAACGGGACATTTGGACGTCCCGAAGCTGTGCTTGGGGACAGGACAGGCTATCAAAAAAACGGCACTGTTCCGTTCAAAACGGAACGCATGGTCACATTACAGCATGAAGTGACAGAATGAAACATTGGGAATATTTAAACCGGAAGTCTTTGGGTGGAACTGTTCAAACACTTTCACGCCACTAATTTGCGTGTAATGAAGTTAGAACCAAGTGCGAGAGACAGGATGCTTCTGGCCAACTTCATGTGTTGTGACATAAATGTGCCCATGCTCCAATCACACAGGCTACTAGACATTGCATCAGATTTTTTTTTATATATTTGTTTTGAAAGTGTGTATTGGTTTCTCTCTTTTCGACAGGACATTTGGGCGTCCCGAAGAGCTGTGCACTTAAGGAGACAACGGGACCAGAAACTACCAAAAACGGGACTTATGATCACATTCGTTATATCATAAACCATTTCGGATGATACCTAAGAGGCTCCGATGTCGGTTGACCGACCGTCTGCCACACTCCCTCTTGTTCCACAGAGCGCTTTTTGCTCAACAGATCTTGGCTGAGCCTACTAGACTGGCATAGGATTAAGAATCATCACCAGACATTGGATATGTATAGTAAATTCATCACTCTCTATATATTGCAATTTAATGATAGCAGTGCAATAGGATTATTAATGATGTTCGGAGTCCGGTATGTATTTAAGTTCATACCGTCTTCAATGTAGATTGGCGCATTAGCGAGACATCCCGATTCCAGTTCAACTCTTCTTCCTGAGTTTGAAGATCTTTACTTTTCCTTTTTTTTGCATCCACACAATTAGTCTGGACGAGGTTCAGAAAATCTGATCTCTTTAATGTAAGCACACTCGTAACTAACTACTATATCAGTTTCAAAATACAAGAATAATCAACGCTTTTGGCGGGTAGCGTCAAATAACGATGAAAGTTTGATAAGAAACTTTCCAATTAGTCTGGATAATCTTTAAGCTCTAAATTAGATCTGGTAATCCGATACTCTGTCGATGTATTACACTAATTAGTTCAGGTAATCTGGTCAAACTTTAATTAGTCAGGTGTCCGATGCTGCGGACAAATGTCAGGGAATTGCGATATAAAAAACTTAGACTTTTTTGAATATTTCTTCCTTAAATATGTATGTGTCGTTGCAGATGTACGACAATTTATTCGGTAAATGCAATAGTGCTTGTCACCCTAATTGGGGGAGTAGCATTTTAATTTTTATTTATTCAGTACCCCACATGCTGTTCACTGCATTGCCCCGTTATCGTTCCATTGTTGTATCTTTGATCAATTTCCGAGACCGTGGAACTGCCGTTTTGGATCCTGATTGGATTAATGGTGACACTTCACTGTCTAATATCTTCACCAATGTGGAAGGTCTAGACTAAAATAGCAGATTTTGCATACACCAGACCTACATGCACACGTTTCAAGGGCTATTAAGGGACAGGCACAGCAATTTGAATCTGGTTGATTAATGCGTACTCCGCCCCTGTCTAAGTATCTTACCAATTTAATGAGGTCCTAAGATAAGTGGCGGATTGCATGCCAGACCTACATACACTGTTGAGATATTGGTAAAACATTATCACCGGAGTGCAAAATAACTTCCTTACAAGAAAATCTCATTGAATAAGATGCCAATGCTTGATTATAACCGGCTGATGGCCAACCAACTGACTGCCAACCCTGTTTGTTTCTTACAAACAGTTATCTCTGTCTGCTTAACTCCGGTTTTAATTCTCGTTTTTTTTCCAACAATTGGCGGCTTTCTGTGAAGGGTTGGTGCTATCAAAATGTAGATTAATGCAGTACACTTATCAGTTCCCAAGACTGATTGGCATTTGATTGTTGGAATTCTAATTCTAGGTTGTCTTTTTTTCATAGTAGTACTGATCCATACTCAAAACTATCTTTTGCATTACATTTTGTATGATTATTGACAAAAGGTAATTTAATTTTTAATTTTTGAATATGTGTATATATTGAAAATACGCTTATGTTTTATTATTTGAAATATTTAACTATATATATATATGTATATGTATTATATATATATATATATATATATATATATATATATATATATATATATATATATACTCTCTCTCTCTCTCTCTTTCTCTATATATATATATATATATATATATATATATATATATAATATAAAACCCAATGTTGCCTTTAAGCAACATACGCAATTTTGTCTTCTAAAATCTTGAGAATAAGACTAAAGCTCTGATGACTGCTGTTGCCAATAGGATGTATATTGAAGTTTTTATTAAATCAATTTAGGCCTGTACTGATAAAAATGATGCGTGAAAATAAATTGATGCTTTTAACTTGCGGCTGCATCTTTTTAGCTTTGTTCGTAGTCTTGAGAATACCATATTCATTCTACAATGTTGAAAGAAATCATCTGTGTTTGACTTTATAGAATTTTATCAAGGAATTTTTTTCTGAAATAAAGCCCAGTGTTGTCAGTTGGTAACATATTGTTTTTTAGCCATAAACCATACTTAAAACAAAATAAAGTTTTTCAAAAGTATTTTTTCCATGTTTTATTCAAGATATGAAAATCAAAAAAAATTTTTAAATCAATTTTTAAAAATTCTGGCTTTTAAGGGTTAAATATTATTGTTCGCTAGCTGATAATCCGGCATTTTTTATGGAACTTTTTTCCAACCAATAACGATTTTCATGAACGTTGATTTTGTTCATTCATTCATTTTCATGAACATTCATTTTGTTGAATCATTCATTTTCATGAACATTCATTTTGTTCATTCATTCAATTTCATGAACATTCATTTTGTTCAATCATTCATCTTCATGAACATTCATTTGCAAGTTACGGGGCCCCCTTTTGCCCCTTCCAAACTTCCCAAACCAGATATTTTTTTATCGATTTTAGTTAACTCTTTCATGCTCACTACATTATTCGTTTTGAAAATAACTAAATTTATTTCAAAAATGAGTATTAGACATGTAGCTGATCGTAAATATGTAAAGGAAAAAAAATTTAGTAATTTTTATTTTCAAGAAATTTGCGGTTTCACAGTGAAACCAATAAACGCTAAGTGGCTATTTTTCCTCCGAATAAGTTATCATCGAAACGCAATTTAAATTATATATTTAATTTATAAATATACGTGAGTATTCAGGCTATTCGACCTTCATAATATTCAATATTAATTTCGAAGATTCAATTTTAAAAATTATCAATTTGTGCAAGAACCCTCATCATTTTGTTTCTCTTAGAGATCAAACGCAATTTAGTTCTTGCAATGCCGATATTTTGTGAATACTAATGGTATTGAACTGGAATTTTTATATAAGTTGGCCTATGTATCTGTCTCTTAAGTTATGAAAAGAAAATGACGCTACGTTTCGCCCATGCGCAGTAAAAGAATGCTCAATTTGTGGTTTCACTGCGAAACCAATGAACGCGAAAGGGTTAATATATCGCGTATAAAAAATTTAAATTTAAGAGTAATTTTAAACAAAATAGCAAAAAAATTACAACTCTCTTTAACTTATTCTAATTTCTTAAATATAAAGCTTTCCAAGGCTGCTGACTTGTGAGTTATTCCTCCAACTGAAAAAAAAATTGGGTAGTACTGACCTTCAAGGAAATCTAAGAACTTGAGAAAATCGTAAGCATAATTTTCTGAAACTTAAAATATTACTGATTTTAATTTAAATATGCTCAAGTACCTGGTCTTTGTAAATCAAATGAAAGCATAACATTAGACTAACCTGAAAATACCACAAATATATCTCGGGGCCCCCCAAAGTTGAGGGGCCCATAGGCAGTTGTCTACTTTGTCTATTTGAGAATCCGGCCTTGTTTCTTACTCATATAGGGTTACGAACTACACGTTAGGAACCGTTAGTCGAAATCAGGACTTTCTAAACTGAAGGTTTGAATACAAGTGAGTTGAAATTCCTTTTATTTATCAAAGGTCAGTTAGTTATTTCCAGTGGCGGCTCGGCCATAAGAGCTGCAGAGCTGCAGTCCCCCTGAAATTATTTTAAAAGATTGTATTTTCGTTTTTATTCTAATTGACTTAATTTTCCACTTTGAGAATTCGGTGATCAACGAAAATGGCAAAAAAGTAATTAAAATGTCTAAAGAAGAAGGAAAAATCAATCAAGAATTAAGAGAGAGACAGACCAGAGCTGCATCAAGTTTTGCCCCTCCTATGGATCCGATATTAACGCAAAGAGCAACGCGAAGCGGGAGAAAAGCAACCCTTTCTCCGCTTGAAATTGCATTCATTTGAGCTGCATTTTTTTCAGCTCTCATTTGGCGCGGCTTCCTCATTTGGCTCCTTTTTCGCTTTTTCTCGGTAGTTCAGTCGTTAAGTCGTTTTTTTTTAATCCAATTCTGGAGGAGTTGTTATTTTTTACTTCTTTGTGTTTTTTCGGGTGCTGATTACGATTCTGAGGTTTGCCACCTATGATTTTTGTTGGAATTTTAGTTATAGCCAAAAAATATTTAAAAAAAATTTATCTCCAGTGTTTTGCTTATAACTCAAAAAGTATCAATTTTTATATATCATCATTATATACCAAAATAATCAGCACAAAATTTCCTACAACTTGGTCTTTAAAACTATTGCAGCACTATTTGTTTCTGAGCTGACGAGCCGCCACTGGTTATTTCTTTGTTTTATTTTCCAATTCTGATGCCTACGCTTTTCATTTTCAAAGGTCCCATGGGAGGAAAATACTGAAGATAACCCGATCCAAATAGTTTATGACAACATATAAAACCCCATCGAAAATAGAAATCAGTTCTAAATATAAAACATGTAGCCAATTCCAAAAATAAGCTTTCAATTAACTTCAACCCCAAAGCTGCCTTTCAACAAACTCGTCTCCACCTGAAAGCCATCACAAAATGATCCACAGAACACGACTACAAGGATACTCTCTCTTGCGCAGAGCTTGTTCCCGTCTCTCTGTGCATGCAAATAAGCGCCCGCTTTCAGAAGGCGTTTGCTTATGCCACTCTTCGCCGGGTGAGAAGGGTTAAAGGGGAGGCAACAAATTGAAACGAGTGCTGCATCGACCATAAAGCCGTCACCGTCGTTATTTAAGAGGTGGCGCAACCTTTGTAGACCGTAAAGGATTACGTGATCGCCGGAACCTATTCCGCCAGCACCTCC
>BGPR01052916.1:0-10512 GCA_013235015.1 Araneus ventricosus | reverse complement strand
ACTTCGCAAGCAGCTGCCGCCTTACAAGCTCATATAATTTTACCAAGACCCCAAACGACCTTGAACATATCTGGTGGAAAAGAGCCCTCAGCAACCCATTGTCAAGAATTCAAATAAGAAAACTGATTAACTTGATCTCTAAGAATGAGGAAATTCTCTTCCCATCCAACTAACTTCAATGTTTCGAAGGTCTCAAACTAATGACACTCTTCAAAATCAATCGACACTCAGTCAACGGACAGACTCAACTGATTTTTCGAACTCTCATTGGACTCCTCCTTTGCTAAATTGCATCTCATGTTCAATTTTTGCGTAGCTTTCTTTTTAAAAAATTTAGCTCTCCTTTCAATGCATTATCTTCACCATGTTGTTATTAGTTCAAATTTTAAAGTTTTCCTTCGTTTTTAGTTTTTGTCCCGTAATTTTATTATTGGCCATTTTTGTTCTAGACTGTATATTTTTGTACATAGATTTTCCGTATGTTTTTTGTTTGTGTTCTTATCTTTTCCTTTTATATAACTTAGATTAATTGTGTTACTTGCCTATTATCCTTCCCAATATTAAACTACCATTTTTTTCTAGCCAATATTATGTCAGGTGTATTGTATTGTGTTGTTTCTCATACCATAACTAATAATTTTTCATCACTAGGCCCTTTGGCCCCGTAAATCCAATCGATTCCCCATATGGACAGTTTGTGTTCAACTACAATCATCCAAGAAAACACTCTGTGCTCTGTTGACTTTGGACACATCGCACGCGGATCAGGACGACTTAACGGAAGCAAGGATAGATGTGAGGTCAATCCTGTAGTCCTAAGGGAGCACGGTATGTACTTCCTTCCATGTGTACCCATTCAACTGACAAGGAACCTCTTCGGTTCCGAGCTCGGGGGCATACAGTGGCGTTAATGTTAATATGTATGTGGTCCTGATGTACGTTAAATCTGCTTGTGCATATTAAACGGACTCGCATTTGGTGTGTGGAAGTTTGGCGAATTTATGTAGGTTCAAGTATAGTTTTGAAATTTGAATAAAAATGTCTCAGACGACAAAAGAATTTTTGTATTATAATTTTCTATACAAAAATAGTTTTTTCATTAAATATATTAGACATAAAAGTGTTTTAATCCCGAGCAACGTCGGGCATAACAGCTAGTAAAACACTAAACATAAGGTATTAAAATGGAGACAAAATCTATGTGAAACAAAGTCCGTGTGGAAAATAAAGGTTGTGCAAGTCCGAAAACTTACTAGTGACAGTGATGGAAGAATACCGAGAACTCAGTGTTAAAGCAATTAATTATTTAATAGCTTTCACTAATACAGAACTTGCGGAAAGAACGTTCTCGTCTTCTACGCATATTAACATCAAGGTTTGACGCAGCCCCAAAACATGAAATTATAACTGTCTTTATTTCAAGCTCAGTTTATAAACTCAGTTCCAAGAAACAAGCTCAAGTACTGAATTGAAATTATTTTCCATTTGAATAGTTGATTATCGCGATGGTATATTGTTAGTTTTAATCATAAGTTAATGCGAAACTATTTCAAGGCTATTTTTGTTTGTTAGGTTGTGAAGCTAATGAATATTATTGTAAAAAATGTAAGAGCCCGGAGTGAAATTGCTTTTAAATGATTTTAAGATATCTTTACTCCTCTACCTCAATACCACTGATTAAGAAAATTTTAAGTTGGCTGTCCCTGCGCCCTACACTAAATTTTTAGCACTTAACAGTACTAATAATTAATAAAGTACTTCCATCACATATTGTCAAGTAGGTTTCGTATGATTTGATTGAAAATTCTGCATGTTATAGGCAAAACGCATGAGAAAAAAATTTGGATTTTTAAAACAAACCTTTATATCTTCCCTAATATTCATCCTATTTTTACGAAAATGCATATAAATATTGTGAACATCAAACAAAACCATTGATGAAAGTTTCGTCCCTATATCAGCTTTTTGTGAAACTGGATGAGTCGAAATCCCTTTTCGTCTTCATCACTAGCTGGCCCCCCCCCAAATGCTCTCGTAACAAGATTTTCAACTGTAAAATTTGAGTTGCGGCTGCTGTACGCCTCACAGCTCTTTGCAACTAACTGATTGCGAACCATTGTATCCATATTAATTCCAAATTTTCGCATCTTAAGAATTGTGCTAAACTTTTGACACCAGTGTACATTGTATCCTGAGTACAATGTACAATGAGTTAGTAAGAAAGTTTTAGCTGGGTTGTCCCTGTGCCCTACCCTAAGTTTTTAGCACTTTATTTACGCAGTTAATCTTAACTGATTATATTGTTTTTAGGTTAATCCTGGAATTATTAAATTGTCTTGGTGATCTACATTTTATTGAACATTCACCCTTGGGGAATCCCAAATGGCAACCTTGTTTCTATACTTCTTATCTTAAAAATTTGGTCATTTTATTCTTGTATTTTTATTGTTGTTTGACTGACGTGGACTTTGGTGGATTTTATTGTTTTCTGGACTGATAAAAGGTTTTTGATGCTCTTTTGTTGGATTTTTAATGCTACTTTACAAAAATTTTTATTGCCTCCTTCTTTTTACTCGTGTGTTTTGCTGAGCTTCTACTTGTGTTTTACTCATGTGGATGCATACTGGGGACGCCTCCTTTTGAGTGTTTTGAATATTTTGAATGTTGGTTCCAGATTTAGTGATAACAATCAAACAAAATTCAATTAATTTATGGTTCTCTCCAAGTGTAATATCGATTCAGTGGCGCATTGCTTTTTTTCTTGTGAGTTTGTTTCAGGTTACTTTTCTTATTTTATTGTTTTTTTTGCAATGTTTGTAACTTTCTGTGATGTGTTTGTGATGATTTTGTATGTGTCATGTCATATTGATATTCTTGTATTGCTTTTATATTTCCCCACCGGTCTGCTAAAGGCCTTACACCCTTTCGGGTAGGCCGGACCGGTGTGGATTTTAAATAAAAAAAAATTGAAAAAGATGGAATAAAATATAAAATAAGTCCTACAAATTTTATTAAGTTAATTCGAGTCGATTGATTCTTAAGTTAACCGAAGCCTTAACAACATTAATAAAAACTTTGAGCAAAGGGATGGTTGGAAGGAGGTGGCAGGTATGACCGTAGGGGGTACTTAAAGATAAAAGTACTAATCAAGGGGTGAGGGAGGATATAAAGTTGGGAACTGCTGTTCTAGATGAATAAAATTTGGTACGAATTTCGAAACCAAAATTTTGGACCTATATCGTATTTTGGCTCCAGTTGGTTAATGTGATGAGGAGTAAAAACATACTCTATTTTCTCACTATTCTACGAAGCTAATCACAAAATGCGCCTTATTTTGCATATTCAAGACAATCGAGCGGAGAACACTCCAGCTGATTTATGTGGCTTAAACGTTTGAGCAAAAGATTAATCATTTTAGGAACAGCAATTTAATTCTTAACGTTGTCGAATCGTTATTCAAAATTTCTTGTAGCAACTATTAGCTGCATTCTTTCTTCACTGTAACACTTATCATCAATGCATGCAACAATTTCCGGATAAAGTTTTAAAAAAAATCACCCCATTATCGATTTTTCTCTCTACTTGCAGTATTTTGATATTTCTGAAGAAACAATTATCGCTCAACTATGTTAAGACTTACCGATCTAGAAAATGGCTTTTCCTTGAGTAACGAGAAACGACCGGTTTTCTTAAATGCATTACTCGCATTAGGAAATGGAAGTTACTGAGATGAAATTCGATAAACCAATAATTCGTTTGTTAATATCTCCTTCGGGATACCGTTTCATTTTTTACGCCTCTTTGTTTTTAGTTTGCTCGTTTACTTTTGCTTTTCTTTAACGTAATTTATGACTTATTTGTCGGAGACTGATTTATACAGCGAAGAAAATGAAAAAGGTGTGAATTGGCTGCGTTCCAGATAAGGTTTAAAAAGCCAGTCACGGTCGTGTACGGGGGGGTATCGAAATGTTTCGAGACTAGCTCTGTTGTCAAGAAACTACTTTCTTTATCTACGTGGACACAAGTAGTGATAAGATCTCGGTTTCGGGACTGGAGGGCTCTTGATTCGAAACTCGATTCCACTGAACATCCGCCGTGTGTGTTGACCTGGTGCACGTAGTGGGCAAAACGTCCTCCCGTTGGTATGGTGCGGAAGTTTGGAGAGAGTATACCGCTAAAGTATCGTTGTCGCCATTTGACCACGGCTTAAAATGACGAGATCCGTCCCAAAATATCCGTCGTGTTGCTTCAAAACAGAACGTTAATATAACTGAACTCTGTCACCTTTAAAATAGTCTCCTGTACAGCAATATAGTTGTTGCAAAAAGCAACACAACATAACTGTTAGCGGTTCAGCGACCCACCAGATGGCACCACCTATCAGAGGCACTACTGGTCAACGGACGCGTTGAAACGTCGCTTGTGCAAAAGCCCCAGTACTACGAAAAGCATGAAGAAAGAAGGTACGTAGAAGCAGCTCGCCGCGGTATGGGCTACTCAGCGAAAAAGATGGTGATGCCGGGAACAATGGATGGAGAAGGCCATGCCAAGTTAGTAATGGAATCCTCGACATATATTGCCTAATATAATTACCCCGGGGTAGGTCGTTCATAGAATAAGGTATGTGAAAATTTTGAAATGGCCATTTCTAGACTCTCACGAAAACTAACTTCTCGTATAGCATTGTAACGCCGGACATTATAACGTTCTAGTCATCGTTATCTGTACTAATTGGAATTGTATCAGTGTGTATGTTTGTATTTGTTAACCAAGACAACTATATAAGGGTAGAACAATAAATTTAGCATTTTGGCAAATACTGTGTTATCCTTTAGTGATCTTGATTTTCATTGGTCATTTCAGTCGTAACAACGCCATATTTAATGAATTTCTTTTTCAGTGTACTACCACAGTAAGTAGCCATTAATATTCTACTTTTAGCATAGGTTACTCTTTAACAATAGTGCTCCCAATGTTCTTGCCACTTCTGGAATGCGTCCTTGATACCCACTTCTCGAATCGCGTTGGATCGCTGTCGTCTTCCAGCGATATTTTTTAGCTCTTCAAGAGCGCATGCCACTCGAAACACCTTGCAAGACTCATGGCAGTATCCCCGTGAACTTGCTTCATCATGCGCAACGTCTCTGCGGCAGATTTCCGAGTCTCATACAAAATTTCATGTACACACGTTGTCCATGTGGTCATCAAAGCACGATCTGCACAGTTACTGTTGCACACAGTACGATGTCCCTGGGCACCCTGACTTACCATTTTTGGTACTCCCTGTGGCTGTGTGTGCAGCTTCATGTTGTTATCTGTTGGCGTGTTATGGAATTATTCTTGAAACTTATAGACACCATTTCGTAAATGGTGAATATGAATGATTTTGATCTTTGAAAGGGTGTTATCTGATATGCTCTGGAATCAAATTCGTTGGAATTGCGACTCGGGCTTCTTCATGTGATAAGTGAATATAAGGATTAGAGTTTCTGATTCCCCGCCCCTTCCCAACAAAATTTGAAAAAAAATCTAAAAATCAGTTACCTTTAATTGATATCAATACTAATTACACAAAGTAAGGATATTTATAAATTCCAAAATTTATACACCCTTATATATTGAGCTACAAAAGACAAAAAAATATATTAATTATTCATTTTTAAAGTATTACTAATATAATAGCCCAATTCTGTCTCCCACTGATCCGGTAACGCTCTGACGCCACCAATAATAAAGTTCGCGCCATAGCACTGTGAGACGTTAAACAGCATTATTTCATCGTTAGAGCCCCTAAATCTCAGTAATTTTAAATTTAAAAAAGTAATTGTCGTTCTAATTTCAAATTCAATAGCTCTAAAATAGTGAAATAAAATTTGCTGTCGATTGATATAAAATTTATCTCGCTATGATCAATAGTTCCCGAGAAATTTTAAATTATATTAATCATATATTTCAAATTAATTTCCGTTTTTTAATAGAAAGCAGTAAATTACGTCAGTGGTATATAAAGCGCATGATATAGTTTTGACGCCACGATGCATCTGATTATTTATTGAAATCGTGATGATATAATTTGATAATATTTTTTGACAACGTTAAAATTTACACAAAGACATCTGCTATACAAGGAAAATTGTTAAACAACGAAAAATACTTCACACGGAATGTTGTTTACCAAGGGGTTTTTTGAATAAAGAAATACGTAAATAAAAAAAAATTCCTGTCATAATACATATGTTTATTTTATTTTTCAATTAATGTTAAACATTTCTCTCGCATATATATCTATTTAAATACGTCAAATTTGACGGGAAATCTCTCGAATGAAGAGGCAATTTGCAACCGTCATACCATGACGGGTGATTTTCTAGTGATGTAAGAAAACATAAGCAATCTATGCCTTTATCACTGAGCATAGATCTTAGCTTTGTTATGAACAACCCGGCAACAGAAAATGCCATCTCAGCTTCAGATTATGTTGGAGGAATTATTTTCAAAGCCTCACCCAGTTTTATAATATTTGATGATAGATTTTCTGATGAGTCAAAGAACTGCAATTCTTGCTTCACTTTCTTGCTCAAGCTAGAACTTTTGCTAGTTGAATAACGTAGGACCTTTGTCTTTGAGTTAACGTTAAAGATTTATTTTCCAAAGTTTCCGTTCTCTCTTCTTCTGAGTCTGATTCATCTCCCTCTAAATAATATCATAATTATTTTAGCTTCTTTAATCAATGAGTTTTCATTTGGCAAACGTTAAAGGTGAATAGTAACTGCAGCAGCATCATAATTTCTCCCAAAAATTTAGATATTGCATTAATCCAACATTGTGTCTCTCAATAATTCTCTGGAACAGAGAATATTTCATATTCTTAGCAAATTCTGAGTTTTATTGGTTCAACTCTCCAAAATTGAAATACGCCTTCGGTAATTAATAAAGTCACGTTTTGACTGCATAGTTTTTCTAGGAAAATTTTTACTGGTTTAAAACCTGCTACAATTGCAGTCAGTGCTTCAAATTCTACATTAGTCAAACTTTGTTGTTCTTAATATCAATTAATTGTTTTGAAATTGCTGATTTTATCTCTAAAAAATCTTTCAAGTATTGCCAACAAACTAATCCAACGTGTTTTGGTGTCTATACAAACTATCTTTTCACAGCGCGTTTGAAAATGCAAAAAGTATGAAAATCTTACGATTTCCCGGGAACCCGAGAAAAAAAATCCTAATAAGTATTTATTCTGCTGCATAGTTAATGAAAGACAGTATTCTTCCACTGTTACAGTTCAGTGTGTTAGCCAGGTCTAATCTATCTAGGTATTAGGCAAATTGACTGTGACCAGAAAAGATGATGGTGTCCATCTTTTTCCAGTCGGCCGAACGGGTGCTGACTTTAGGAAATATATTGTGGATATGAGTTGTCCTCTATGGCCCTTGACGCTTTGGAATTTCCAATCGTACAACATAATTTTCCTGAGAGTAAATTTCAGAAATGAATTTTGGAAATCTACTGAATGAAATGGATTTCCAGCTATCATACCTTAATATTAATTACTATTGTATCAATTACTCTCAACCTCGCAGTAAAGAGGGTTGCTATAAGTAAATATTTGGTAATTAAACTACGAAAAGCTAAGAATTCAATAACAATTATTAAAGGAATATATTTAACTTTGTAAACATGAACACAAAATATTGATTTTCAAAAAAATTATTAAATATTAGTAGGCAGAAATGTCAATTTTACAGCAGATGTTGAATAATTGGTGAAGTTTATCAAGAATGGAATGACAAGTGACAATGACAAGTGTTATCATTAAAAGATCGCAAATACTGCAATTTTACTTCAATGTTTTCCTTATATTGAAGTGATTAAAAAATTGTACGAACTCTTTAGACAGAAAAGTTGCTGCAAACGTTTGCCAGAGTTTGTATTGTTGCGGTCAAATGAGTAAAGTTTGGTAAAGGCACTGCCATTTTTGTACATTCTGTTGAAGAATATACACGGCTGCACCTTTAGCAATATACACCAAGAAGGAACAGCGAGCAGTCATTCGTTTCCTCTAGTTGAGATGTGTTACAGGAACCCAGATCAAGTGGAGTACTTCAAACACTACGCGGGTATTGCTCTAACACGGAGACTGCCCTTCAAAAAGGCATCACGCGGAATTTGCTTTCCTACGGTAGCGGTGTATCATTGGTCTGCCACCCAACCCCAAACCTTCAAACAGAAGCTTCTAGACTAAATACATCGCAATGGCTGGGACTATGTAGAGAAAAGACTTTTTGTTCAAATCCTAGCTCTGCTTACCGACCATACAAATATAAAATGTGTATTATTTTTTATTTGCCCATGAATTTTTTATGTCTCTGAAAAAGTTTATCGTCGCTGTTTTATCAAAATGTCATGTGAAATTTGCCGAAACATTTTATTAATGTAAAGCACTTAGTTGGCTACGTTTGCTCTCAAACTGCTGTATGTTGTGGCAAAATGTCATATGTAGCTATCAGTTCCAACTTTACATCAAAATTTCGTATGTTTTGATGTGCTTGGTTTCTGGCACACAACATTTTGTTATAGCAGTGATAATATGTATGCTTTCTTTGTGAAGAACAGGTTATGTATTGTAGACTTAACTGTGTAACACTGTCAGGAGAAACAAAAGAAACTCGAATCACTAGTCCAAAACATCATAGCAAAACAAAACAGCATAGCATAAAGTTTTAAGATTGATTTCGTTGTCTTGTCTTCGTCTGACTTGATTGCATCAGACTTTGCTTCTGTGTGTGACGATTTTTATATGACGCAGAATAAAAATCTTCAGAAAGAATACCTGTCCATCCATCTGTTTGTCTTATAGTAAATCTTTATAGCAATAGTTTATTTCCTTTGTTTTTTCAATGAATGACTTTCGCATTACACAATTTACAGATAGTATACCAGTCTGAAAACATTATCATGTGAAAAAATTAAAAATTATTCTTGGCATGTAATTGTACATAATTTGCTTAAATGGCGGTAAATAAAAGTGAACAAAATTTTAGATAAATATTTTATTCATGAAAATATATGCAGTTTTATTTCTCAAAATCTCATATTCTCATACGAATTCCTTTCTTTACAGTATGCAATAAAAAGTAATTCCTGTAAAAATAACCATAGAGATATACGAAATATTTGTAACAAAAGTTTTACAATTTTCATTGAAAATTTACATTTTCTTTGGTTGTATTTCGATATTCAAGTAAATAAAAATGACTTTACCAAATATATTTGAAAAACTCTGTTGAGCAAGTGGCTTTCTCTGGTTTACTGTATATTATATTGCTTTTTATAATATTTTTTTATTTCACGTAGTTATACCATTAATTTAAATTCAAAATCATTAATTCATTCTCGCTAACACAAGTTATGCTTCAAACAGCGATGTTAATCAAACAAATTAGACAATTAAAGGAAAACAAAGTAAAATGTATAGATTCTTAAGAGGCATTCAGATCAAATTCAAAATTTAAAAAAAATAATGAATGAATTAAATTAATTAGTAAATCAAATAGATTCTTTGAAGCCTTCCTTTTGGAGTTGACTGAACAATGTTTCAAATCTTTTCATACCACTCAACAGTAAACTTAAATAAGTAATTTGTTTAACCAACTGTAAGTATTTTCAAATAAACCCTAAATGAGTAATCCAATTAAACCACTAAAAGTAATTTTAAAATAAGAATTAAGTTCCACCTTTAAGGCATCAATTAGCTTCTCTAACAAAATTCAGTATATCGTTACAGAAACAGACAAAAACAGAAAAAAAAACACGATTTGCTTCACGAAGAATTATTTTTAAATTGAAAAAAGTTAATAATTTCTTTTAAATTTTAAATGCCCTCAGCATAATAAAAATGACAGATAAACATTTCTTCGGAAGAAACTGATTAAATTAATGACTTCAATCGGATTTGAAAGTAAAGTTACATTATTTTTTAAGCAGTCAAAGCTAATTTAATTGTCAATGAATTAAAAGGTGTATCGTGATTTTTTTCGACTGAAATAGAAAATAATTAGGCAATTCAAGAGTGAAGTCGTCTTTTCAATAACTTTTTTCAATAATACTAGATTTTTTCGATAATCCTTTTCAAATACCATGAATGCGTAATAGGTTTATGAGTACTGTGTAATAATTAAATATTCATTAATATGCCAAGTTATTTTTTATTTTATTTTATTTTATTTCCGTTGATTGGAGAGAATTAAATTATCTAATTGTTCCAAATTATCCAAGAAAATTTATTGTTAAATTTAATTTACTTGCCCGAACTCAGTATTGAACGCAGGTTTACTTCGCATATAAGTAAACCTCAATTATAAAAATGCCTCACAGATATTTAAAACTAAATAAAACTAACAATTTTTTGAAATAAATGAATGCATTCATTTTAGTGTATGGTTTAGAAATATTACTTTTTATAGTCGTTATAAAATAACAAATAATAATAATACTTTTTTTATTTACATCACT
>BGPR01052913.1:0-10513 GCA_013235015.1 Araneus ventricosus | reverse complement strand
GAAGAAGCAAAGTGTTATAAACCGTTTTGTCTCGCCATTTTATAAGTTTTAAAAAATTCTTGAGGCATGAATTCATGCAACAAAGAAAAAAAAATTATCCAAGCCATTTTTATCAACATATTTTTAAATTGAAGATTAATAAGAAATCAAACTCATTCTGAGACTTTTTCGGATTATTTTACTATACGTTAAAGAACCAGGCAGCTTTTTTTAAATAATCCATTATAAGTTTGATTAGAATTAAAATTATATATTAATTCTAAACGGTAAATTATTTTTTAAGTTTGATGAAATGCTGCATGTTTATTAAATACCTTGTAAAGCGACAAAGTTTAAATTTATAAAAATTTTATACTCATTGCATCGAAAGAAAGCGATTATGACTTCTTATAAACTAAATGTCAAGTTCAAATGTTCTTTAGTACTTCATGTTTCATATATATAGAGAGGCGTAAAAATATTAAATAAGCCATTGCAAAAATTCAGGGAATTGAACTTAACAATAATTCTTGACTCTCTTTTGAAGACAGATAATTAACATTTTTATTTTAGTTTAAAAAATGAAAACGCAAGAAATCGAGAAATACAGAAATTCATTTTAAGAACATATTTTTTAAGATAATAAATATTTAAAAATATATTGTCTTCAAAAAATGGCCAGTTGTTGGAATTATAAGATTTAAATAGACTATTAATTTCTTGTTCTTTTTACATGAAAATTGTGTTGTATATTAAACAGGGCATGCTTTAATAGCAACGCTTCAGATGCATTGTAATAACAAAAATTTCATTTCTTGTACGCCATATCCTATTTTTATTGAATTAAATATAAGGAAATAAATTGGTAGTCACAATCTTTGCAAATATAACAAATGAGAATAGAACACTGACTAGCACATTTACTCTTTCTGTCGAATATGAATTTAAAGAAGCAATTTTTTTTTTCACATTTCGAAAACATTATTTTCAAATCAAACGAAAAGACCTGCGTTGTAATTAATAAAGCTATAAACGTAATACTTAAACTTCAGTACCCAAAAATATTTCGAATTCTTATGAAATTTTGTTTCCTTTTTGGAGCTCAGTGAGCTCATAAAATTCGATGAAATGCTTACTATTAAATATTATTCAAAATTGAAATGACACCGTCGGGGCCCTTTTCTTCTCGGGGGCCCCAGGCGCGCGCTTGCTGAGAAACAGAGCGAAGGGAAACTCGATGAAAAGCGGTTCACTGGCCAGACGGCGCGAAGAAAATTTGCCAAGTTACGCGTCGTGGGAATGGCGCATCTGGTCCAATTCAGACTAACCACAAATTCTTTACGACGCGAGTAGCTCGGGGATTATCCGATCGTGGGTCCGAGCCTTTACAAGTCCCCGAGCGACTTCGAACCTACCTGTTCCCATGGCGGGAAGTAACGCACACCGCAGACGAAATCTGTGGTTTATCTGATCGTGGGTCCGGGGCTTAAGAACGAGCTGTCCTTGCGGTTTTTTAATGAGGGTAGGGAACCCATGCCCCTTTTGGGAAAAGGCATTTTTAAAATTCTACGAAACAAGTCTTAACACAATCTGTGCGGGCTATGGTTCTGTTTGTTATAACGGTGGTTGTCATGAATGAAAATATTTCATCAGGTACTCGAAGTAAACACATTTTGATTGATAAAAGTGAAAATTTAATATTGGCACGGTTTTCCATACATTCTTGGCGAATGTTAAAGCTCCGGTGGAGATGATTTTAGATGGTATGATGACAGACGTTATGATGTCATCATGCGAGTCTCTGGTTGATATTTGATTGATCGCCACAGTTCCATTTATCAGCAACTGTGTTGATGTGTTGACTTCTCCCTGGATCAGAAATTATCTGACATTCTGGGCTACCTCTCGGCTTGTATGAAAAATTTCTTCTTCAGTTAGATTTTCGCCTGCAAGTAGAAAAATATACAATTTTTTTTAATTCATTGTAATCGTCAAAAAATTCGAACTCGAGATTTTGACGAATCTCCACGTCGACCTCTCTGAGTCCGAAAAACACAATTTTGGAATTATGTCTGTCTGTGTATCTCTCTGTGAACACGATAACTCGAAAGCTATTAGAGCTACGGGGATGAAATTTGGTATGTGGTCTTTAAACAAAATTTGTAGGTTTCTATCAAATTTTGGACAAAATCCATCAGCGGGAAGTCTGTCAGTCTGTATGTCCGCGGTCATGTGAACACTATAACTCAAAAACTTGAATAGCTAGATGGAAAAATTTGGTACACAGTTTTATCGTCATGAATGTAGGTCCATATAAAATTTTGGGCCAAATCCGTGAAAGGGTTGACTGTGTGTCGGCCTGTATAATCGCATACTTGTTCAACTCCATGCGCATGCGTTCTGGTAATACCTGTGCAAAGAAGGGACACTCCGAAAACTTGGCAGTTTGCCAAAAACCAATTCTGGCGACGAGATTTTGTAAGGCAAATTTTGGAGAAAATCCGTCCACGGGAAGTGTGTCTGTCCGCGAACGCAGGACCGCACGTATTATTGTACTCTGATAAAAAAAAATCCATAAAGTTTAAGCAATCTAATAAAATGAACGATTACAACAATAAAAAAAGATGAGCATCTAATCCTTTTTAACCCAGTCACACTTTTAAAGCTGATTTTACTTTTTTAATTGTTATCATTTTCCTTTTAGGCATGATCATAAAAATGGGTGCAGGTCATTTTAAAATTATAATGACTCAGAGTTTAGGAAGCAAAAGGGACAAATAGTATACGGGACGTATGGCAACCCTAGTTAGAAGGAAACTGACACCTTTTTGGGAAGTATACGAGAAAGTTTAGGAGAGACCACTCCCGCTGGTTGAATATTAAAAATTATGCATATGTTCCATGAGGGCATAAGAGTTTTAGAAAAACTTAGGTGGGGCATGGCACAAAAAAGTTTAGGAAACATTGGTTCAGATTGAAACAACCAATAATGCAACAATACCTGTTTCTAAAGTCTTTCCCATTATTGGCGATGATTCGGGACCTGTTCCAGCTGAATTATAAGCTCTAATCACGATGTCATATTCGGTGAGAGGTTGCAGCCCAGTAATGTATGTAGACTGGTGTTCGTTGGATGACTCCTCCACTTTTTTTAAAGTAAGTTTGTCCTGCACTGCTGATATTTTATATCCAACGTAATAACCTGTGATGATGCCATTTTTCATTTCTTTTGGAGGAGGCTAGTAACAGAAAGCTAGAGATAATTTTCTTCTTATTATTTTAATTTAGAGAATAGTATCGCAAACATAAAATAGGGGAAAAAATTGAGTTTGTGACATACAGGAACTCAGAAAAGAAAGTGCCTATTTTTGTGAGATGGGATCTTTTTAAAAGTTCAACTCAATTAATGTTTATACTGTTATAAAAATGTGCAAAATGTCTATTAAATTTTATTATTGTATATCAGGGCGATCAAAAATGAAAATTTGTATCTTGTTTTTTTATTCTTTTCAGAATTCTCAAATAATGGATGCAGAAGAACGGACTTTTGTCCCGTAGATAGACCGTATCAAGTTAATCTGAGACATACAGACGAGCGGATTTGCAAGCTTGTATCCCGTAGGTAGCCCGTATCAGAGGAGTTAATCTGAGACATATAGACGAGCCAGATTCGTAAGCTTGTAAAAGAATTTAAAAGACCCTAAGCCACACCTGACGTGGTTAGGAAAAAATGGGCAACGATAAACCATAACAAAACTTTAAAAAAATCGGCAATTATTTCGAGGGTAACGACTTCAGGTGTATATTCCAGGACTCCCTAATCAATTGAGTAATAGTTATAGGGCTATGCATGACTATGTGAGGGCCTGCATTGTAATGCAACAGCACCACTTTCGACAACATTAGACCTCGGTGATTGGTGCAGATTCTGGGTTTTGTTCTCCATATTTTTTTTGGAACGCCTCCGATAAACGTGGGCTCCTGAAACAGATTCCGAATAGAGGAGCAAGGAGTCGATTGAATGGCTAAAATACATGGAACATACGCTGGGCGTCGAAATATGCCATGCTTTGAATGGAAGAGGTGAGAAAAATATTCATGGTATCCATGTCGATGGATACTGTGAAGAAACAAAAACTGTATTTGAATTCTATGGATGCTTCTTCCACGGGTGTGAAGTATGCTTTAACCAAGACGACATCAACCCGGTATCGAAAATTCCGATGTGGGCGCTTCTGAAGAAGACGAAGGAGAGAGCCGCGAAAATTCGTAGTTCCGGCTTGAATTTAAAAGAGATGCGGGAACATGATTTCCTCAGGATGAAACGAAATGACGTTTCCTTAAAAGAATTTTGTAGCCAACTAGAAATAGTCGAACGAATGAATCCTCGGGATGCTTTCTATGGAGGCAGAACGAATGCTACGAGATTGTTTTACGAAGGCGAAGCCAAATACATCGACTTTACCAGTCTTTATCCATACGTAAACAAATACTGCTCGTATCCAACTGGTCATCCCGAAATTATTACCAGTAATTTCGGTGACATCTCAGAATATTTCGGCATTGTAAAATGCTCCATTTTACCTCCTCGTGGCCTTTACCATCCTGTACTCCCCTTTAGGTCCCTAGGAAAACTTACATTTCCTCTATGCTCATCGTGTGTTGAAACACGTTGCAGCACATGTGAGCATGAAGATTCAGCTCGCGTTCTAAGGGGAACCTGGGTTACAGTGGAGGTAGAAAAAGCTGTAGAAGTTGGCTACAGAATAGAAAAAATTTATGAAGTCCACCATTTCAAAGAAAGAACAACTTCACTTTTCAAAACGTATATAAATGCGTTTTTGAAAACAAAGCAAGAGGCATCTGGATGGCCAGAAAAATGCCAAACTCCTGAAGAAAAGTCTGAATATGTTAGAAATTATGAGGAACATGAGGGGATCTCCCTTAATCCAGATAATATCGAAAAAAATCCTGGGAAAAGACAGGTGTCCAAACTTCATTCGTCTCATCTCTTCCAGAGTTTAATGATCTTCTCACGGACACAACGAAAGATTTATTTTTAAAGGTGTGTGACATTTATTTCCCCAATGAATCGTTGGCTGCTTTGAAATGGAAAATGAAGAAGAATTTTGTCCTCAATCAGACCAAACAAATGTGTACTGTGTAAATGTGTAATGTGGCTGCCTTCACTACTGCACATGCCCGATTGAAACTCTATAGGGAAATAGAGAAGTTAGGAGAATCAGTGCTATACTACGACACTGACAGCATAATTTATGCTTCAAATGACCCTGAGATCGGCAACTTCCTTGAAGATTTCACTGATGAGTTAGAAGGAGACGTCATTGTCAAATTTGTATCAGGTAAGGGAAAAAAATGCTATTCACTGTTGTCATAAGAAAATCTTTTCTATGTGTGGATTACTGTCACGAATCCTCGAAAGATCACAAGAGATGTAAAAGCCGGTAAGATTATAAATAAAGTAGAAGAGAAAAATTATAGAAAAGTTTATGATAAAAGAGTTATTCTCGATGACTTAAATACTCTCCCTTATGGTTATTAGCAGAGTTGCAAAGATGTACAGTTTTTATTTACTTTTTTTTAATGTGTAATAAATGTAAAGTATTGTATTTGATTTGTTTGAGTCTTTTATTATCACACTACAGGAGTATTCACTTTACTTCTTTAATAAAATGATTACTCCTTCTTTTATATAAAGTACTTTTAAGGTATACAACAACAAAAAAAAGAACTAATTTAAAAAAGATTAAAAAAGAAAGAAATAGCAGATGCATAGATATAAATTTCAGTTTAATCAATTTTATTTAAAATAAATACATCAATATTTTATCCATGTATTTCTTTTAGCATACAGACGCTTGGTATATTTAGGCTTTTGTACAGTGTTACCTTTCAATATTTTTACAGGGTTATCTTTAAATATTTTTTGGTTAACAATATAATTTTCAGGGATGTTCATTTCCTTTAAAGCTGAATGAAATTCTTTGAATCCTGATGGAGATTTCTTTCTGTTCCTCAGTAAATCTGTTACGAGGTTCACAATATTCGTTCGAGGTATACGTTGTCCCTTGTACACAATTTCTCCTTCGGAAGTCCATGTTAAGACGGAATGATTATCTTTTAAGAAATCCAAAATATTCTTTACAGTAGTTAAATATCGAACTGGAGCAGCCTTTAGAATTTTTGCTGTAATAGCCTCTGTACCTGATATTTAACAATAAAATCAAATGCATTTTAAAATGAAAAAAATTGTTAAAAATACGCATGAGAATATGAAAATTATCTTATCCTATATTTAAAGTCTGAAAATTTATCCAACAAATTTATAGAAAGAGTTTAATTCAGATTGGGTTAAAAAACTTACTTTTTATTATTTTCTTTTTATTAATGATTTATTGATTTTATAGAAATATATCCATACGCTTATAAAAAAATTTATTCATTTGAAATATCTATAGAAAATAATTACATTTTTTTCAAATTGTCGATTTAAAAAGATTGTGGTGAATAAGTTCCTAAAAACTAAAATTTTTAAGGCTTTCTGAACTTATAGATATTTTGATATGTATCTAAACTTACGTATGTACACTAAACTTACATTTTAACCGCAGCAACATCTTCCTTACCAGTTTAATGCTTTTTTTCCCAAACCAATTTTAAAAAAGACTGTTAAATTATTTAATATAACCATCAAAAAGCAATATAAAAACTGTAAATATTACCGATTTATCCAAAATTCTGATTAAGACCGTAAATATGTATGATTTTTAATTATTACATTATTCTTTTTATTCTCTTTCATAAGGGCACAGTAGCCTAGTAGTAAGATCTCGGCTTCGCAGCCGTTGGGATCCAGGTTCGAATCTCGATTCACTAACTACCGCCGTATTTTTAGGCCTGGCACACGTTCAGTATGTCGGAGTCAGACGTCCTTATGCGGGTGGGGCGTGGAAGTTTGGAGAAGGAGGTGCCAGCTCAGGTGTCCTCTTCGTTATGCAAACGCAGTTCAAAATTACCAAGTCTGTCCCGAAATAAACCTCGAGTTGCTTTAAATGGTTGTTAATATAACTAAACTAGACTATAATAAAGTATTTTTTCACAGCTGATCTATGAGATTAAATGAAAGATTAGATTATAATTTTAGGCTTTGTTTCTAATTAACCATAGTTATAAAACTTCCTTTTCTTTATCATTGATTTCTTTGTGCTTTTACATTTGTTTGGATTTCTATTGATTTAATTTATAATACCAGAATGAGAACTTTTATGTATTCTCGTTCTTTTATTGCAGGAATAGTCTTTGAAAGGTTATTATATTAATAATAATAAATAAGAATTATGATTTTAAATATTAATAATTAATTATAATAAATATTAATAATTTTTGAAATACTTTGAATGAAATATTTTCAGAAGACCTGTAAATATTATTCATGAATTGGACAGTAAGGAATTCTGTAATCATATGAAAAATATAAATTCCTATAAGAGATTGGAAACATACAATACGGAGATAATAGGAAAACTTAAATTGTAAGAGAAACTCACTCTGCAGAAACTGGATTTCCAATCTGCAGTTTTCTCGCTAATCACCTAACAGTTTTATATCTTTATCCATTTAGAAAACTTTCTACGATCTTCTAAATGAATTAAAGCCTTTAAAAATTGTTCTCTTATTATCACTAAAGGCACGAGATAAGAAATACTTAAATAATGGAAATGATTCATAAGGAATAAAATTTTTATTTTTGACATCGTATGAATCAAAATACTCGGAATATAGACCATATCTTATTATTTTAATAGGAAGTAGGAAAGAACCAGAGAAAACTTTCGAGTTACGAATTTGAGCTAAAAACTTTGCAATTAGCCATCACAGTAAAAGATTTTTTAAAATAATTTCCAGGAATTGAAAAATTATCCAAGGGTTATTTTTAAGGATCCGAGGAAGATGACATCAATATTATTATCACAGTACATGTCAACAAAAGTTTAAAAAATCGTATAGGCACCAGTCAGTTTCGATTTATTATTATTATTTTTTTGGTTTTGTTTCATTAGTTTTCTTTTTCCACGAGAAGTTTTTATGTCCAACAGCACAGTAACTTTCTCGAATAATAATTATTTTTTAAATACTTATCTCAATAATTACAACGCGTTTTCTAATAATCACAGAAAATTACTTGCTAATTCGTAAAATCTCTTTTCAACTGTACTGTAGTAGGGAAAGAATTCTAAAATTTTTCGTGTTCTATGGAAATATTATAAATAATGATACTCTCGTTAAAACTTTGTCTCTGTAAAGTGAATGTATTGAAATAAAATGAAGATATAAATGTATCACGAAATATTGATACAATAATTAGAAAACTTACTATGATTCACCAACAAATTTATTCTATATTTTCAGTGTTTGAAACTTTTTTTTGTCATTTCCAGTAAAGAGAAATAATTAGTTAAAGAATCGATAAATAGTAGAATATTATTCAGAATTTTTTTCAGAAGAATAAGAATGTTTATATGCTTGAATTGCAAATACTTCTAAATTCAGTGAAAAATGCTTGTTTTTAGTAAATATTTCAAAAGCAGCATTTACATTATGAAATGTTCTACCTTCAAGTTTCAAAGTTGTTCGTCTCATTCTGAACCTTGCGAAATTGAAGATGGATATACTGAAACGAACATAAATAATGAACATTTGGATTAATTAATGTTACTCTTTTCTTCAAAATACATGGCGAGATATACTAGGCATTCGCGACGTTGTGAACAAATGGTCTCAATTAAAGTTCTGTAAAATAAAGTTTAAACCAAATTTTGATTTAAAGGAAACCTCCATAAGATTTATTTATTTTTCATAAAAATAATTTTATCTTGATATAAATTTTTGTATTTATTTTATTCATGAAATTTGTTTTATTTATATATTATTAATTCTTTGTCCTGTTCTCTTACTATTTTCTAAGCTCTTTGATCTTGCATGCAATACAATCTTCCAATTTTCAGTTAAAAATAAGGTTAATAGAAAATGTGTATTTCACTTCTCAATGAGCAGACTTGCATATGCAATTATTGTAGAAAAAGATTTTTTATGCCGTCTTAAAATTTAAAAAAATTTCTTTTCAATGATACTAATTTAATTGTCGTACATTTTCTTTAATTAATTTTGACAATTTTTTTAGAATTTTTTTTATATAGCATTTTTAACAATACATTTCATTGCAGTAAAATTAAAACGGTTCATTGCTTCTACAGATAATTCAATTGCTTTGTTTTCTTTAATTTCTAAAAGCTATAAAATGTAGATTCTGTTTATTTTTTCATATTCTTTGCAATCATAAATAGTTCTTCAGTTTTCATTTCATTTCAATAAATTATTTTGTATAATCTATAAACGAACTCCTCATTTTAATGTTAGAATCACATTCGCATTTTTCATGAAACGAATGTTTCTAACAAGGAGAGGGCACGACTTGGGAAATTCAATTCGGGATGAAACTTGGCATATTAGTAGCATACCATTAGGGTGTTCACCCATCAATCTAAAAAAGTGCAATGCCCAGCCAATTCGGAGGAAATGGCCCTCAAACTTTGGGCACAACTTATATACCAGTAACTCTTCTCGAGAAATCAGTGCTCAGATAGCTCAGATGTCAGCGCGCTCGCTTATCATTCGGAAGGTCCGCAGTTCGGTCCTGGCTGAGGTTTCTTTATCTTTATTTTTTTTTAATTATTCCAAATTAAATTAAAAATTTGAAAAATATTTTAAATCAAAACTTTAATTATTTTTATGCAGAAAATATCTTTATTTATATGATACTTGAATTACAAATAAAATAATCATAAAAATAATATATAAACGGTAAAATAATTATAAATACATCTTTAATGGGGATAAATATTAACTATACTTAAAATTCTCATTCTAAATTCATTGAAAGTTTTAAATTATTGGGTTTTTATATTCACAAATTCTTCGTTCTTATTTTATCTTGGAAACAGTAGAGAGCAGATGTTAATATATTGAATACATATGCAGATGGTCCAATATTTTTAATGCTGGAATAAAAATAGCAGAGAGCAGCTGTTAGTCAATTAAATGCATAGGCAGATGGTCCGAAATTTCAATAATTGAAAAGGGACCAATGGATAAATGGCTTTACTCATTATCGTATGAAATTCTTCGACAGTGCTTTTACTTCTATTCCTTTAGAAGCCCTGAACAAACGAGGTTATTCACCTTGGATTTTGAAGTGCTTCGCATTGCTTTTTGATTAAATTAGCATAATACAGAGAGTTAAAACATTCTAAAGTGAAAATATCTATGAATTGTAATACTGCTAGTGTGTCGGAGGTTGAAGATGGAACCACAGAAGAATCACTATACAGTGAAGTGTCAAAGTTGAGATTAAAAGATGCTGTTATTTATTATCAAGGTTTACTGGCTCAAAAGAATTTAATTTCATCAGAATCTTCAGCTTCAATTTCTCATGAAGCAATGTTGATGGGTGAAG